>SKCR01047671.1:0-52509 GCA_019454045.1 Zanthoxylum bungeanum | reverse complement strand
CTGAGCTTAGAGAGACTTTGATGTAGCTTCTTTCCTTGAGCTCATCATTTTGCCACTTGTACTAAGCAGTAATCTTTTCAGCGGGGGTATCATCATCAATAGAATAAGGATCTATCATATCGAGAACATAGTAGAGTCGCTCATAATCCAAGAAAATCTTGAGCTTACTATGCCAATCTAGAAAATTTGGGTCGATAAGTTTGTCTTTTTCAAGTATTGTGGATAATGGATTCATTTTGTATCATTTACTCTGTTGAAAATAATAGTTTAGTAGTTATTTTGTAATAAGTTTTTACCCAAGTTTTAGGTCTTTTAAACAATGTTGCTCCTACTAATTTTATTCGACTTCCACACTCCCTATGTGGTAGAAGGAAATATTATTGGATATATTTCTAATGGGATGTCGAATTCTCACAATTAATGTCATGCCTCACCTAATGGGTTTGGCACTTCAACTTTAATGAGTCAATATTCATTTTATTTTGTATCTATATACAAGGCTCATATTTCGGCCTCCAGCAAACAATGTCTCACCTAATGGGTTTTGACATCTTTACTACTTAAGCTAGGCCGATATTTTTCATCACGTAACACATATGATTGGCCATCACCTAAAGGATTTTGGGTTTACAATCATTAGGCTACATAGACGAACAAGTCAAATAATACTTAAACATATTAGGGTCTCTCACCTAATGGGTTTTGGGATTTGCCAACTATATTTGGTGGGCTACTTGATCGTGTTGGAAGGTTAAGGCTTAATATTTTAATTTTGAGGATTAATTTATTTATATCTCTATAAGATTTTAGGTCTTTTCTTTTAGTGCGTCTTGATATTTTTATCTTTTACTTTCATCGTGCACAAGCATATTTACCACATAACTTTTATGTTTGGCTTTAGACGAGAGGATCTTAATCTTTCATTAATAGTTAATAAAACTATTCTATTTGATTTAAGACAATCCTTCACAATTCGATTACTAGAGAAAACTCCTAGAAGATAGGGGGTCCGACATGACCACTAAAGTCCCTATATTTTTAGGCTCTTATCGCATTGGTGACAGAGTTCTTTTTAGTACCTCTATGTTCGATAAGGTCTTAGGCTTTCATGTCTTATCTAATCCTATACTAATCTTGAAACTATTAAAAGATTATCTTTGATTATTAATCGATTAATTTTTAATCATATTAAATAGTTAAAATATTTAATCAAATTTGTATAAGGATTATTTGTGGTGAATTAATTATTGAGTTTTAATTCAATTAAAACTACAAATTTCGGTTTTTCTTCCTAAAATGAAGATTAAGTTTTAAATTAGCAACAACTCAAACTTCATTAGGATTCTTTCCAAAAAATAACTTTTAATGGAATGAGAATTCTAATGTTACTCAAAATTTAATTCTGGAAAATTTTGTAAAATTTTGTAATTTTGAAAATTATAATTTAACCCCTAAACTTTTAGGTATTTACAATAAAAGCCCAAAATTTTCAAAGTTTTGTAAATTGATCCCTGAAGCATAAAAACATAAAATAAATTCTATTTTTGTCAGCGCGTCGCGACCCCGAGTGGACATAATCTCTTTCCAGAGATTTCAGGTTTTGTCCGCTACAGATTTTCGCCAAAAACTTGATTTTTCCGAATTGTGATTAAGTTAAAATTTTACAGAGTTGTTAATCCCTATGTCTAGTGTCATTACAAAAACATTCAGTCAAAAATAATAACTTTATCCACATAAATTAATTATCTAATGGAACAGTGCTTTATAGGATCCCTAATACATGCTTTTAATTTATTTTCGCCAAAACGACATAACCTCAAAGCTCCATAACCTCAAAATTGTCTTCCATAATCACTTTAAAGATCGTGGTTATGTCGTTGTTGATTTAAACAAGTTATTCCATAAATTAATCCATATTAATTTAATCATGCATGCAAGTAATTTTATTTATCAACATAAATAAAAATCAATGAAAAGGTAAACATACATGAGTGCATTTATCATTTTCTTAGAGCCTTTTTGAATTTTCTCATTGAGATTTCCCTTGCACCAAGCGTTGCATCTTTAGTTGGCACATAAGAAATCTCTACGAATAAATTGCTCCCATTTTGAAAACAAAGAAACTCTTTTTCTTTTATAGGATGTTGAAGTCTTAGATTTAATATCCAAGAAACTAACTTTCTTGGAATTAAAACTTGGAACAAACTTAAAACAATTCTAAGAGTGAGAGAGAGGCTAAGAAATTCGGCCAAGGTCGAACTTGTATACCTTGGGCGAATTTCATGTTGTATTTATAGGTAAGGATTAGCTTTGTTGTATCCCAATATAATAAGGACAATCCAAGATCTCTCCAAATCATATTGGGTCTCTTTAAAATTCTTTCCCATATAATAATTAGGAAACTTAACTAAATAAGAATTTCTTACAAAATAAGACTTCCCTAATCAATCTATATTAGGACTCTCATTAATTTGAGTGCTAGCCCACTAAATTTAAAGCAGCGCTCTTAACAGATTTTTAACAACATATAATTTGGAAAAATCTTATGTGTCAACATAGTTGAAATGTAAGAATTTATTTTATACTTTACCTGTTCTTGAAATCATTTATTTACAAAAATATGAGCCAGAAAAGAAATATGGAAATCTATTATGAGAATTAGGTTTAATAATGATACTAATACAAGCCCCCAATATGTGTGTGTAAAATCGATTTCGGTTCCGGTTCTGAGTTGAATCGAAACCTATACGGAAAAAATCAGTTCATAACTTTTTAAAACCGGAACCTGCCCAATTGAATATGGTACCCTATTTTTCGGTTCTGCGTTACCCTATTTTCTATTTTTTCAATATATTTTTTATTTCATTTAATTCAATATTTGAATAATGATGCCAAATGAATGTTTTAGGATAAATTTTAACGACCACTACACTATAAAAAAAAGGGGTTGTTCATTTTCTTCTCCAAGAAAACCAAAAAGCTCAAATAGTAAACCCTTAGAAAGTGAAAAGTTGAGGAAAAACAAAATCAGATGCTCAGCTTAAGGATTTGGAAAATTAAGGTAAGTTTTCTTAATTCTTTAATAAGGAAATTATTTCCCTTGCTTTGTTTTAATACATGAGATGTGTTTTTTTGTTTTTTCTTCTCTTGAATATGAGATTTATTTGTTGGGAGCTTGTTGGAAAGAAAGCATGCATATGTGAAAATTCTTTTAAGCTTAAAAGTTAAATTTTATTATAGAATGATAAGTTATTATTTTAGAGTTTTTATGTCACTTTATGAAAACCTAGAATTTTCTTGTGCGTCTTTTATTGTGGTGAGACACTTAGGATGTTGGAAAGTTTGGACTGAAGCTTAATTGAAAGTTGATTTTAGTGTTATTTGATTAATTGATTAATTGAATAATTTAGGGTTTATGTCTAATACTAACATTGGGTTTTTTCATTTCGTGGATGTAATTAAGTACATTAGATGTATATTAATCATTTTGGTAGTGTTTTAGAAACACTTAAATGTGTAATTGGCACTTTTGGACTAAAATGAGAAAAATATAAAAATTTGCACAAATAGGTAATTTCGGCCAAAGGGATATTTTAGACATTCCCAAAATTGGTTTTGGAATTCAATATTAAAATAAATAATTTATTTTAATAGTCTAAAGAAAATTTTTGAAATTGGAAAAATTTGATTTTTCACGCACCGCTGCGATACCTTCTAAAACTGTATTAACGCCAACAAGGATTTGTTTCTAACGCTTGCTTTCCATACGCCATTGAAGTTTACAATTCTATGTGCAATGAAGGATTTTTTCCCAATAATGTCACTTTCCCTTTTGTATTAAAGGCGTGTGCGAGAGAAATGGATTTCCAATTAGACGTTAGGATTCATACCTTTATGTAGCGTTTGATATAGAGTTTTATGAGCTTATAAACTAGCCTATACTCTCATTGCAATACTTATGAGCTAATTTATACTCTCAATCAATACTTTCTATCAAATAGTGGGTTATTATGAAAGTCGATTTTGATTATGATGTGCTTGTTACATGTGCGGGCCAAGGGTAATTTTGACTTTTTACTTCAGGCCCAGTTCTAAATACACCCCAGGCCCAAGTTACTACCTCAAGCCCACACACACTAAACGAAGCCCTGAGTTTAATATATGTAGGCCCAGAGATCCACGGGCCCATACCCAATGAAATGCCCCATATCCAAGCCATGGCCAAGGCCCACCATACGCCAACCCACGAAATGCTCGGACTCATAAACGCCCCTCATAACCCAGCTGTTTCCAGCCTACAAAGGGCAAACGTAATGATTACTTCTCATGAAATCGGTCGTTACCAACACCCAACGGACGAGAAATCAAGTGCAATAAATACACACACCTCCCAAGGGTGTGTATATAAGAGAAGAAGAACCACGAGGAAGGACATTCAAGCTCTCCTACTCATAGCCTTATAACATTCACTCCAGAATTCTCATAATCACCATCCTACCGCCCTCACGGCATCATACGGGGATCAAGGTAATATCTACCCTTGCTCCTCATCCTACGGGGTCAATAGCTTATTTCTTCTACTGAATTGGGCGTTAGAGTGTCTACGGCATCCACCATATCGGTGGGTAGAATCTCCCCGCTCACCATACTTCTTTGTTTTGCAGGATCGCTGGTGCCCCTCTCGACGAAATCTCAATTGTGGACCTCGGGTGTAAACCAGCGTCTACAATTTGGCGCCCACCATGGGGCCCTAGCGATTTATAAGTAAACAAAGCTTACAACCTATGAGAACTTTCAAGCATTACCATGGCTTCCGGCAGCGAGCCTTCAGATCTCCTAGCCAACCAATTGGCCGCTTTCCAGGAACGCTTACGTGTTCTGGAAGAAGAAAATTCGTCCATGAAGAGTTCCAATAGCAACCTCCAAAAATAGTTGGAACATCTTTCATCCACCTCCAGGCGAGGGGGGATCGACGACCCTCCCAACGAACCGAGCCGCCAACCCAATCCAATGGAGACGCTAGGCGATGCAACATGTGACATTCCCCCTTCCGAAAATCGTCCAGTCGGTCATGGGAGGAACCTACACGTACCTCTAGTCGAGTCAATAACAACTTCATCCATGCACAAGAAATTGAAGAATTCAAGGAAGCAATCCTTTCCAGCCTACCAGGAGCCAAGTTACATTTGAAGAGGATGAAATCAGGAACTATTACGGACACTCCTTTCGTCGAGGGGATCAATTCAGTAGAACTTCCTCGAAATTTCAGACCATCTGAGATGAAGCTATATGATGGATCAACCGACCCCGACGACCACATAATCCACTACAAATAAAATATGATCTCCATGGGCCTGTCTTCACATCAGAGGGAAGCAGGAATTTGTAGAGGGTTTGGAGAGACATTGGCTGGTCTAGCCCTCACATAGTTTATTAACTTGCCATACCGTTCAATCGGGTCCTATAAGGAATTGGCAGACAAGTTCGTGGAATACTTTACAAGTTCTTACAAATTCGAGAAGACCACAGACGACCTCAATGCGATACAACAGCGGAAGAGAGAATCACTGCGAAGCTACGTCTCACGCTTCAACAAGGAAAGAATTGCTATCCCAGATCTCCACCAGCCGATAGCAGTAGAAGCGTTTCGAAATGGATTGTTGGCCGATAGCGGCCTTTATAAAAAGTTGACAAAGAATCGATGCTACACTATGGACCAGGCAATGGCAAGAGCCCGAACAAAAATCAGATGGGAAGAAGATAAAAGGAATGCAAGGAGGGAAATCTCAACTAGCCTACAAGAGAATGGGACATATCCATCAGAAGACCGAAAGAATTCAGTAGGAGGGGCCAACAAATGACCGATCTAAGAACTCATCGTGCCAGGGATAACTGCCGCTACGACAGGGCTTCCAATCGTAGGCCAATCCCATATGACAGAAGAGAGAGGACCCCTAATGGTGCCCCCAGGATCCCAGACTACAACTTCACCATATCACCAGGTGAACTCGTTTCAGTCCTAAGGAAAATGGGAAATGAAGTAAAGTGGCCTCCACGCTCCAAGGAGGGTTCCAGAAGGAAAGATACAAGTAGATGGTGTGAATTCCACCGAGACTATGGGCACACAACGACCGACTGCACAGTATTGAGATTGGAGGTACTGGAGCTGTTAAACAAAGGGCATCTGAAAGACTTGCTCACAGAAAAAGGGAAAGCCACATTGGCCCGGAGGGAAGAAAGGGCTGACCAGGGAGAAGCCCCAACACCACCTCCACCAATCAATGATACGATCAATCTTATATCAGGAGGATCAAAAGTAAGTGGGATCTCCTATTCAGCAGCGAAATGACACACCAGAATGGTAGCGGCTGTCGCCTCGGGACACTCGGAGATGATAGTAGGAGAACTATACTGGATTGGCGATCGAGTTCATGGATGACAAGGTATCCAGTCTTAAGAACCCCCACCATGACGCATTGGTGATATCCTTGCAGGTAGCCAACTTCATGATCAAGAAGGTACTAGTCAACACGGGGTCATCAGCTAACATTGTCTTCCTAGCGGCCCTTAACGACATGGGTGGAGGATTGGAGAAAATAAATCGTCGGTCTACGGCTTTGATAGGCTTCAGCGGAGAACAGAAATTCACTATAGGGGAAATCCCTTTCCCAGTATACATGGGAGGAATCAACAAAATGACTACGTTCCTTGTCCTAGATTGTCTTTCGGCCTACAACTTGATAATAGGTCGACCATGGATTCATGATATGAGGGTCGTCTCATCCACCTATCATCAGGTGTTGAAGTTTCCTACAAAATGAGGGATCTAGGAAATCAGAGGGGATCAACTTGCTTGTAGAGCTTGTTACCAAACGATCCTTAAGCCTAAACCACAGACATCATAACAATTACATGAGGGGTCTTGTCGAGTCTGCGCAGATACACCGAAAGTAGAAGAACTCGATGAGGTCCAAATTCACCCTCATTACCCAGACCATAAGACCCAAGTTGAAGCCGACCTCGATCCCGAGCTACGCACCGAATTAGTGGATTTACTCAAGAAGCATCACGACTGTTTTGCGTGATCGTATGGAGACATGACAGGAATAGACCCAGAGCCGATGACACACGAGCTGCATGTGGATCCAGCCTACCCGCCCGTCAAACAGAAGAGGAGGAAGTTCGCCCCAGAAAGGAATTGAGTCATCGACGAGAAAGTCCAAAAGTTGTTGGAGAACGGAGTCGTTAGAGAAGTATAGTACCCGGAGTGGCTCGCTAACGTGGTGGTTGTGCGAAAGAAGAATGGCAAATGGCGAGTCTGCATTGATTTCACAGACTTGAACAAAGCGTGCTCGAAAGATTCCTTCCCACTCTCTCATATCGACTCAATGGTCGACGCTACTGCGGGACATGAACTACTTAGTTTCATGGACGCGTATTCGGGCTACAACCAAATACTCATGCATCCAAATGATCAGTAGAAAACGGCATTCGTCACTAACAGGGGAATTTATTGTTATAAAATAATGCCATTTGGGCTGAAGAATGCTGATGCTACCTACCAACGTCTTGTCAACAAGATGTTTTCACATCAGATAGGGAAAACCATGGAGGTCTACATTGATGACATGTTGGTAAAATCTTTACAAGGCCAGCAACACCTGGGACACTTGGAGGAATCATTCGACGTGATGAGAAAGTATGGGATGAAGCTGAACCCCTCCCCTTTTGTCCAAGCCAGTCGACGGTGAAAGGTTATTCCTCTACCTTGGAGTCTCAGAACATGAGATCAACGTTGTTTTAATAAGAGAAGAAGGAGGATAGCAACTCCCGATCTACTATGTGAGTAAAGCCCTACTGGACCCGGAGACAAGGTACACTCAAATGGAGAAATTAGTTCTTGCATTGGTGACAGCAGCTCGCAAGCTCCAACCCTACTTCCAAGGTCATCCAATCACCATATATTCCACCTACCCATTGCGGAGCATTCTTCACAAGCCCGAGCTCTCTGGCATACTAACCAAATGAGCAGTTGAACTTGGGGAGTACGACATCAGTTACCAACCACGAATCGTTATCAAGTCCCAAGCTCTTGCGGATTTCGTGGTGGACTTCAGCCCCAGTCTACAGACCAAAGTGGAGAAAGTGGTACTGTGTGTCCAAGCGACTGAGGTATGGAAACTTGCGGTAGATGGTTCTTCCAACAGATGAGGTTCTAGGTTAGAAGTTGTAATCACCTCTCCCTCAGGCGACATTATACAACAAGCATTTAAGTGCGGATTCTAGACTACCAACAACGAGGCCGAGTACGAAGCGCTGATTGTCGGGTTAACATTGCTTAAGGAATTTGGGGCGAAGAGAGTGGAGACGACATCTGATTCTCAACTAATTGTCAATCAACTCCGAGGATCTTACCAGGCTCGAGGAGCTCAAATGGCGGCCTACTTGTCAAAGGTAAAGGAAATCCAATCTTCTTTGGAATCATTTACAATATCGCAGATTCCCAGGACGAGAACACTACGCGGATGCCCTGGCTACTCCCGCATCGGTCCGGCTTCTCCTCGCTTACAAGAGGATAATATTCGAGCCATACCAGTGGGGGTTATCTACAATGGCCATCCATTCTTAAAACTAAAGACCTAGCCGTCTCTCACATCAAACAAATCGACTCATGGATGTCCCATTTGGTCAAGTACTCTGGAAAGAGGAGGAATTTCCAACAGATAAGGTCGGGTAGCTGCACGGATGATCTCCTACGGCAAGCTGCTCAACCGTGTTAACTATGCTATGATAACCACGATGCTGAGAGAGGATTCTTTTCCGGACCCTACCTCAAGTGCTTAACTCCTGAAGAAGCGCAGTACGTGCTAGCCGAGCTACACGAAGGAGAATGTGGAAACCATTCTGGGGGGAGGAGCCTCGCATGTCGAGCCCACACAGCCAGGTACTACTGGGCAACGATGCGAGCCAACACAACAAAATACAATAGGAAATGCGAAAAGTGCCAAAGGTTTGCCCCCATCTCTCATCTCCCACCTGAAAAACTCAGTCATTCTTTTTCCACTTAGTCGTTCATGAAATGGGGAATGGACATTGTTGGGAAACTACCGGTCGCATCGGTACAGCGGGTCTACATGCTGGCATTAACAGATTATTACTCAAAATGGATCGAAGCAGAGGCCTTCACGAGGGTAAGGGATAAGGAGGTGCAAAGCTTCATATGGAAGAATATCATTTGTCATTTTGGTCTACCCAGCGAGATTGTTACTGATAACGGGTCTCAATTCATCAGCCACTGTTTACAAGGTTTCTGTAAAAATTGGAGAATCAAGCTTAGCTTCTCTACCCCACGCTACCCACAAGCCAATGGACAAGCTGAATCTTCCAATAAGACCATCATGAATACTTTGAAGAAGAGGCTGGAGAGAGCAAAAGGGGCCTGAGCTGACGAACTCACATGAGTCTTTAGTCGTATCGAATGACTGTAAGATCTTCCACAGGTGAAACACCATTTTCCTTGACCTTTGGTACCGAAGCTGTCATTCCAACCGACTATGGAGTACCCTCCCCATGATACCAATGGGTCGATGATGATATAAACATTCAAATCATGACCAATACACTCGACATTGTTGACGAACTAAGGGAGAGGGTGTCCATACGGCTTGCTGCCTACCGACAGAAGATGTCGAAGCACTTCAACAAAAGCGTGAGGAGTAGAACTTTCAAAGAAAGAGATTTGGTCATGCGAAGAGTTTTTCAAAATACCAGGGAAGTTAAGGATGGAAAACTCGGGCCTACCTGGGAAGTGTTAGAGATATGCCCTATACCCAACTTGTGGATGAGCTTTATGTACATGTATTTGTAATATTTTCATTAATTAATAAAATGGCAATCTTTATTATACGTGTCTTACATAACTTATATGAATCATCAACACTGTAATAAAGCCCTTGGAGTAATAAGACGATGGCTTCCACGCCTTATGAGAATCATTACTCTTAAATGTTCCTAGTCATAGTTTTGGAGTAATAAGCGGAGAGACTAGCATGATGATATGATCCGCCCTTAAGTGGGGTAGCCGATCTCATATGCTACTAGCGGAGATCCGTCCGCTTGGTGTATCATATGGATGTATGAGTTGATCGTGTCCATCGAACTAACCGCCGAAAGTTTTCAAATGGAGTGTTTATCCTTTGTGTTTGTGAGAACTTTCATGTATCGATTATATGACTAGTCCTTAGACTTGAGGTCTTTACAATCGTATGTGTGGATCAAATAACTATGGCATTCTCCTTCTCCGGTTCAAAAGATCCGGTCATAAGGGTATGATTGGGTCATTTGTTGAAACACATGAAGTTTGTAAAGATACAACAGAGAATCACCACTCTCTCGGATAATATTTTCTTATAAGAGTAGTATTCCAGTTCGCGGGTTGATATGTGTGATCAATGCTTGAGACTGTGGCCACAGCGGAAGAATCATGTGAGATTCTTGGGTTAGCACAATTCATACTATCAACATCATACCTTTGACCATATGGGTAGACACTTTCTGTACCCTAGGTCAATAGGTGGGGATACAGTGAGGCGATGGACCGTATCATATGTAAATCGCATACAGAATGGGTATATATATTTTTCCTTCTCATTTGGGGGCATTAGCATGTTGCTAGATGTCAACCTTGGTCATTGAAATCGAACGACCATCTGATCGGAGGATAATTTATGTTCGATTAAATTATAACGATTCATTTCATGTCCAACTTGAGGGGAAGCCAAAGGTCACACACAACAAAGTCGAAATCAATGGTTAACATTGCACAATACAAATATAACTGCATATATGATTGCTGTAGGAATTGTTCATAAATGGTTCAATGTGTTTAATTGTTGAACAGATCATTTATGAGGTTCCATAGTGGCTTAGGGATTGGTAAATGAAGATAAGGGCACTTTGGAAATTGGAAAAAAAAAATTACTATTCACGTGAATAGTAAATTTTTTTTGTTATTTGTTTTGAATTCCAATTCGGCCCAAACTCTTATTAGGGTTTTATAATCTCATTAAAACACTAAATTAAGATCCAATGGCTAAGATTAAATTAGCTTTTATCCCACATCAGATTCTTAATTAATTTTGTTGTCTTTGGAACACTATATAAACCCAAAGAATTCTTCACAAATTTTTACACCAAAACCTTTCATATCTTGGGTTTATATAAGTGAGCAAATCTAAATTTTAAGAGTAAGTGTAGGCATTGCATTTTTGCATGTGAAACCCGATGATGAGTCTCAGTTGGAGGCACTACCTTTTTAGTTAAGGATATTGAGGGAAACGGTCGTCGGAAGGGAATCGGTATTTCTTTAGATCCTTATTCACTTGTTTAGCGTCAAGCTCACTTGTTGGACCTCCGTTTATAGCACCTTTGGCCCAAAAAAAACCCGCAAACCATTTAACCCACTCACCAAACCAACACAACACCTACCCACCAAGACAAAGCCCACACCACCACCACCTAGGCCCGCACGCCCATCACCCTAAGATACACCCAAATTAAATTAAATATTAATTAAATAATGTAATTGAATTAAATAAAATAATTAAACCATTTACTAAATTAAAGAAAACATAAAATATAGTCATACCTAATTAAGATAAATCACATATTGTAACTTCCTAATCCAAAATATTATATACTAAATTAAAGAAATATTATGCCTAATTAAAATCAATCATAACCAATTAAAAATATTGACTTCATAATCTAACAAATTAAATGCCTAATGAACACCAATCAAATATTCAACCTTCCTTATTCACCAAAATTTGTCCCCCAATCAATCAAATCCTTTCCTTGTTTGACACCAAATCCAATCTTTTCCTTGTGAGACAAGGGGAAACCCTAGTCATTCTCTATATAAACAACCCCTAACCAAGTCATTCCCCCTTCACACATTATTATTCACGCCCATACAAAAAGCAAGAAAACCTTCACGAAACCTTCACAGCCCTAAAGACACACGTCCCTTGCTCCATTGACATCAGTAACACCCTTCAAATAACTTGCCACTCACGTAGCCACATTCATGCACACCAACAATGCACACACGTAAGCCTTTAACAAGCCTGCTCATGCGCTGCCCTCCAAGAAGCCACATCCCATGCAACGCCTTCACGTACACTAGCCACTGACCGTGAATAACCGAGAACTGCCAGAGCAAACCAGCCCCAAAAGCACGCTCCAACCAGCCCCCTAAAACACCTTAATCCACGCCAAAACAGTCACTAATTCAGCCCCTGATCCACGCCATTAGCCCTCCATTTTCCCCTGAAATTGACTCTATTACTGCCCCAAAAACTGACCTGAAACAGCCCATGTACTGCACGACTAAATCACTCCAAACAGCAGCCCAAATCCACTTAAAATAGTCCCTAAAATCCTTAAAAGAGTAACATAAAAAACTGCACTCTAAGCCTCCTTAAATAACCGAAAACACTGCCCTTAGACCCCTAAAAAAATGCAAAAACAGTAGCTTTGAAGACCTGAAAAAGTGAGCAGAAAATACAGAGGAAACTGCAGCAAAACGGAGGTCAAACAGCAAGTAAAACAGCAAAACAGTAAGCTAAGACGCTAAACCAGTGAACGGGAGAAGTTGAGGAGCTTTAACCCTTCCGATCTCCGTGAAACGCAAGCCTGAAAGTCGGCAAAAAAGGTTAGACGTGAGGGTATTTTTCACACTCGTTTTCAGTTTTATTTTTATTATTTATTGAGAATTGTTCGCATGGTTATTATGTTAAAACGCATGTTGTGGCCATTGAGTAGATAAATATGCATGTATTATGAAATATTGTATGTTGTGGCCTTGGAATAAAATGAAAGATGTGTCAACTCTCGCGGTATATCGGATGGAAACCCGGACATAAATTTCATAGCCGATTCCGAATGGACGGTAGTATGATCTGTACTCGGGATACAACTCCACGTACCGCTTAAGTAAACGGCGCATTCTTTGTTTTATGTTGCTTTGATTTATTTATTATCCGTCACTTGATTTCCACATGTTATTTGTTTATGTAATGATGTGATCGAGCGCATGGGCTTAGTAAGTTGGATTAAAGGTCCCTTATTTTGAGGGGTTAAAATCATTTACCACGATGCTTTGCCGCGTCGGTCGATGTATACTCGGTTGAATGTAAGATGTGTTCAATCGGGTATACGAAGTCTGATATTATTATCTTTATTGTTTATATGCATGATGTGATCGAGCACATGGGCTTAGTAAGTTGGATTAAAGGTCCCCTATTTTGAGGGGTTAAAATCCTTTACCACGATGCTTTGCCGCGCCGGTTGATGTATATTCGGTTGAACGTAAGATGTGTTCAATCGGGTTTACGAAGTCCGATATTATTATCTTTATTGTTTATATGCATGATGTGATCGAGCACATGGGCTTAGTAAGTTGGATTAAAGGTCCCCTATTTTGAGGGGTTAAAATCCTTTACCACGATGCTTTGTCGCGCCGGTCGATGTATACTCAATTGAATGTAAGATGTGTTAAATCAGGTATACGAAATCCGATATCATTGTCTTCACTTTTTATATATGTATTGTGTTGATTGCGCATGGGCTTAGTAAGTGCGATTAAAGGTCCTCTATTTTGAGAGGTTAAAATCCTTTACCACGATGCTTTGCCGCGCTTTTTAGCCCGTTATTATTTGTTAGGTGTCATTTATTCATCCGTTCATGTATGTGTCATGTTGTTTACTACATTTTGGAGGTCACTGCTATAACCCCGTTCGAACGCGTTCCAGAACGCCGCACGAACGCATGATTTCTGTCTAGTCCCATTCAAACGCGTTCTCAAACGCTATACGAACGCGAACCTTCTGTTTACCATTCGAACGCGTTTACGAACGCTACACGAACGCGAATACACTGAATTGAGTCCTTTTCATCACATGTCATGTATAATTGTTTCTTGGAGGATTTCTCTTATATTATGTAATCAATCACATCATTTGTATCCCTGCATTTATCTGTTTGATGTGATCATGAGATGGTATTCAATCATGATTTAGCCTATTTAATTGTTCATGTTCTAGCATGATTAGTTATTTATTTTGCATTTGGAATGGGCATCATGTTTAGGTTGTTCTTTGTTTTCCGCATTATATGATCGAAGCATGTTCATGAGATTTCCATGTGCTATTGCATGTTTTCCGTTGTGATAATTACTTTCATGCATGTGAACTTAGAAGCATAATTATCCTTGGAAATATGTTGCTTAGGCTTGGTTAGATTATTGCACAAATTATTTTATTATAAGTGGCATAAGTAAGGGACCATTCCGAACCCAACTGTTTGAGGTCTTCCCTTGCGAGGGGTGAGTGCGGCCTTAAATCTTTGTCCCGGTTCACACCGGGTGGCGACTCCATTATTCTCCGGTTTAGTCCCCCGCGGGCTACTCCGTACTCCCAACCGGGCCACGAGCCCGGGACAGCATGCGTCACCCAGTTTCTGTGTTCCCACAGTCTGGCGACTCCACTGGGGATAGAGAATCGGCCCCGAAATAATGTCTTGTAATATTATGATTTGTGTTTTAATTAACTGTGTCTACTGTGAGTTAAAAGGGGTTTAATCAAAGGCATATTGTTTAGTCTGGGTAATGGTTTGGTGTCTTCCTTCACTCACTACCTTTCTAGAAGGAAAAGCTGTGAAGGCACCTAGATGGCCATCTACTCGTAGCCTATTGTGATGGACTAATTTGGAGGACTCGTTGTTTATTCCTGACACCAAGCGATAAGAGCCTAAGAGGCTTGGGTATTTAAGTGAGCCTCGCTCCACCCTCCCTCTGGGGAATCTACAACGGGAAGTCCATTTGACAGTCAGTCACCTACCATAGCTCGTTGGCACGTACCTTAGTGTATAAAAAAGGGTGCGCTCACTTGGTCACTCGAACCCTTGAGTGGGGAGACCTAGTTGTGGGCCATCCTTCGCCGGTGAGAGCCTTTGTCTACACCCTTACGAACCCACACGTAGACCGGTATTGTATGGCTTATAGCAACTATTTCCTTTTGCTTGTGGACCATCCTCATTTGGATGCAGTTGGGCTTCTTGTCAGAAATGCGAACTTGTTGGGCCATTTAAACTGGGACGAGTTCGTATCCTATGATGATTGGGCCAAAAGATTCTGAAATGTTGATGGGCCACTCTGTAGAAATTATCTCTGTATGCTTGTGTTTGGGAACATTGTCGTTTGGATCCATTCGAACCTTTTGTCATGAGGTATGGGCTTGTTGGGCCATTTAAACTGGGACAAGAGCATATCTTATGATGATTGGGCCAAAAGCTTCTAAAACGCCAATGGGCCATTATATGTTTTTGTTTAGGAACATTATCATTTGGATACGGTTGGACTTCTTGCCATGAGATGTGAACTTGTTGGGCCATTTAAACTGGGACGAGTTCACTCCTATGACAGTTAGCCCAAAAGCTTCTAAAATGATGATGGGCCGATTTGTGTGAAAATTTTAATAAGTTGATATATTCCTTGTATCGCATGCATCTCATTCATCTCATGCATACATATATCCTATTAACACCCTCTGTGTCTAAATGCCATCATAGATTCCCGTTGGGTTGGGGAAGAGTGAAGACTCACCAAAAGACGAGTAATAGATATGAGTACATCCGATAACGAGGTATCTCAGATAGATCAATTTGAAAATGGTTTCGCCAAGATTACCGAACAGTTGCAAGCCTTGACTACCGCCATGGAAAATATGGCTGTGCCCTGTGCTGGGGGAAATTCTGAGAATGTGAGGCGCGATGAGCCTCCGAATGGGTTGGGGGATGATATCCCCGCTTTTGATGATGACATGGCAGAGTATGCAACAGGCAGAGTGATTGGGTCTCAGGCAGAATTTCAGAAGCTTCAGGATCAGATTGAAACAGTTACCCGCAAAATGAGGGGTAAACATGAAGAGTTGTTAGATTATGAGGCAATGGCCTTCGGAGAACAGCTGCCAGCTCAGTTTAAAATGCCCGACATGACCAAGTTTAATGGGAATGGAGACCCGAGAGTCCATCTGCAGCAATATGTCTCAGTCATGAGTTCAGTGGGCCTATCACAGCGCTAAGTCCAAAAGATGTTTGGGATGTCACTCGAGGGGGCACCTGTGGTTTGGTATCATAGCCTTGAGAAGAAGGTTAAGGAAGATTGGAGGGAACTAGCTGATGCTTTTCTGAAGCAGTATGTTACAGACTTAGAAATTGACTTGTCACTCCGTGATTTGGAGAACACTAAGCAGAAGCCAGAGGAAAGTTTCAAAGAGTATGTGGATCGCTGGAGAAGCCAGCTTTTGAAAATGCAGACTCGGCCTTCAGAGAAAGACCAAATTAAAATGATCATCAAGGGCACCAAGCCCTCTATTTATGGTAAGCTGAGGAGGATTACTGATTTCCGACAGTTGAGAGAGACTGTTATGGATATTGAAGAAGAGGAGGTTGAAAACAGAAAGTTTTATGGCCAGAATAGAAGAACTTTTGGGGGGCCTTCTGAGACCAAGCCCGCTACTGCCGAAGTCGCTGCCATCAGAAACAGGCAATTCTCCAACCTTGGTAGACCTTTGTCGAAGGTGTTTGAAAATTTGCAGGGACAAGGACTCTTGAAACCCTTAGAATGCAAACCACTTCCACACCCCCACTGCCACACATAAATGTGAACCTTTATTGTCACTTCCACCAGCTACATGGCCATGACACCGACAACTGCACCCGCCTCAGGCATGAAATCCAAGACCTCATAGATTCCCATAAAATACCCGATCCAAGAAAATAACAACCTAACACACAGAAACCCTCTACCAAACTACCACTCCGTTCCACAACCCACATACATGATCAACTCCGGCCTACCCGAAACCTTTGTCCTCCAAACTCTCAATCACCAGGCTTCTTACATTGAGATAAAAGATGGCAGTAGTGAAGAACCATAAACTGGGAAAAAAAAAAGACAATGCCACAAACAATGAAGATATTTTCCTTGGTTTATTTGATTGCAATCCTGCATTTTTAATAAGGACATTGATTTAGTCTACATGTTCGGACCATTTTCTTAAATGATAATAAAGATGTTCATTTCGCTGAATCTCTTCTGCAACATGAGTATATTTGAGAAAAGTATTCAACCTTGGTACTATGGAATCCAGTGAAAATATCAGACTTGGAAGGGAATTAGTTCACCGAGCCGATCAACGTAGACAGATTGAAACAGTAGCTTGCCTGAGGAAAAGAAGACTGAGCAGTCGCCAAGAGAATTAGCAGAAGACCTAACCCAACGGGATGGGAAACTCATTCACGCATGCATGCATACACGTAACATATTTTGCATTCCTTTTTATGTTTTGTCTTTGTTTTTTTTGTATTCCTAGGTTTTGAAGAAGAAAAGAGAAAGCGGCAAATGAAAGCCAATCAGAAGCATCAATATAACATCAGCAGTTTACGGACGAGTCCCAGGGTTGAGGCCCATATCAGTATCAATCTGGGGCGAGGCCCACATCAGTAACAGTGTTGGGGCGAGGCCCAAATCAGTTTCAGGGCCGAGGCCCGCATCAGTACCAGTCTTAGGGATGAGTCCCAAGGTTGAGGCCCATATCAATATTAATATTGGGCGAGGCCCACATCGGTAACAGTGTTGGGGCGAGGCCCACATCAGTACCAGTTTGGGGCGAGGCCCACATCAGTAATAGTGTTGGGGCGAGGCCCACATCAGTTTGAGGGCAATGCCCACATCAGCATCAATCTGGGGCCGAAGCCCACATCAGTACCAGTTTGGGGGCGAAACCCACATCAGTACCAGTTTGGGGTGAGGCCCACATCATTATCAACATCAGTTTTTCCGGGTATGACACTCTGGGGGCGAGGCCCATATCTTTATCAGAATTAGTCTGGCCGAGTATGGCACTTTGGAATGGCAATCCGAGAATGGAACAAGGTTCGAGAATGAACAAGCCGAGAATGGCAATCCAAGAATGAACAAAGCCGAGAATGGCAATCCAAGAATGGAGGAAGGTTCGAGAATGAACAAGCCGAGAATTGCAATCCAAGAATGGAGTAAGGTTCGAGAATGAACTAGCCGGGAATGGCAATCCGAGAATGGAACAAGGTTCGAGAATGAACAAGCCGAGAATGGCAATCCAAGAATGGAACAAGGTTCGAGAATAAACAAGCTGAGAATGGTAATCGGAGAAGGAACAAGGTTCGAATGGCAATCCAAGAATGGAGTAAGGTTCGAGAATGAACAAGCCAAGAATGGTAATCCGAGAATGGAACAAAGTTCGAGAATGAACAATCCGATAATGGTAATCCGAGAATGGAGCAAGGTTCGAGAATGAACAAACCAAGAATGACACTCCGAGAATGGAGCACGGTTCGGGAATGGACCGCCTCACAGTAACGATTCAAGAATGGACCACCTTTCATCAACCCGGTTCGAGAATGGACCACCTCACAACAAATCAACTCAACTCAGCTCGAGACAGCAGACGAGCTTGGTAAGTGAAAATGCATTACATAACTTTGATAGGATTGTTCAAAGTCACACACTGCACAAGTCCCATCAAAGTGGGGGCGACTGTAGGCATTGCATTTTTGCATGTGAAACCCGATGATGAGTCTCAGTTGGAGGCACTATCTTTTTAATTAAGGATATTGCGGGAAACGATCGTCGGAAGGGAATCGGTATTTCGTTAGATCCTTATTCACTTGTTTAGCGTCAAGCTCACTTGTTGGAACTCCGTTTAGAGCACCTTTGGCCCAAAAAAAAACCCGCAAACCATTTAACCTTGGCCCAAACCCACTCACCAAACCAACACAACACCTAACCCACCAAGACAAAGCCCACACCACCACCACCTAGGCCCACACGCCCATCACCCTAAGATACACCCAAATTAAATTAAATATTAATTAAATAATGTAATTGAATTAAATAAAATAATTAAACCATTTACTAAATTAAAGAAAACATAAAATATAGTCAAACCTAATTAAGATAAATCACATATTGTAACTTCCTAATCCAAAATATTATATACTAAATTAAAGAAATATTATGCCTAATTAAAATCAATCATAACCAATTAAAAATATTGACTTCCTAATCTAACAAATTAAATGCCTAATGAACACCAATCAAATATTCAACCTTCCTTATTCACCAAAATTTGTCCCCCCAATCAATCAAATCCTTTCATTGTTTGACACCAAATCCAATCTTTTCCTTGGGAGACAAGGGGAAACCCTAGCCCTTCTCTATATAAACAACTCCTAACCAAGTCATTCCCCCTTCACACATTATTATTCACGCCCATACAAAAAGCAAGAAAACCTTCACGAAACCTTCACAGCCCTAAGGACACACGTCCCTTGCTCCATTGACATCAGTAACACCCTTCAAATAACTTGCCACTCACGTAGCCACATTCATGCACACCAACAATGCACACACGTAAGCCTTTAACAAGCCTGCTCATGCGCTGCCCTCCAAGAAGCCACATCCCATGCAACGCCTTCACGTACACTAGCCACTGACCTTGAATAACCGAGAACTGCCAGAGCAAACCAGCCCCAAAAGCACGCTCCAACCAGCCCCCTAAAACACCTTAATCCACGCCAAAACAGTCACTAATACAGCCCTTGATCCACAGCATTAGCTCTCAATTTTCCCCTGAAATTGACGCCATTACTGCCCCAAAAACTGACCTGAAACAGCCCCTGTACTGCACGCCTAAATCACTCCAAACAGCAGCCCAAATCCACTTAAAACAGTCCATAAAATCCTTAAAACAGTAACATAAAAAACTGCACTCTAAGCCTCCTTAAATAACCGAAAAACACTGCCCTTAGACCCCTAAAAAAACGCAAAAACAGTAGCTTTGAAGACCTGAAATAGTGAGCAGAAAATACAGAGGAAACAATAGTAAAACGGAGGTCAAACAGCAAGCAAAACAGTAAAACAGTGAGCTAAGACGCTAAACCAGTGAACCGGAGAAGTTGAGGAGCTTTAACCCTTCCGATCTCGGTGAAACGCAATTCCGAAAGTCGGCAAAAAAGGTTAGACCTGAAGGTATTTTTCACACTCGTTTTCAGTTTTATTTTTATTATTTATTGAGTATTGTTTGCATGGTTATTATGTTAAAATGTATGTTGTGGCCCTTGAGTAGATAAATATGCATGTATTATGAAATATTGTATATTGTGGCCTTGGAATAAAATGAAAGATGTGTTAACTCTCGCGGTATATCAGATGGAAACCCGGACATAAATTTCATAGCCGATTCCGAATGGACGATAGTATGATCTGTACTCGGGATACAACTCCACGTACCGCTTGAGTAAACGGCGCATTCTTTGTTTTATGTTGCTTTGATTTATTTATTATTCGTCACTTGATTTCCGCATGTTATTTGTTTATGTAATGATGTGCTCGAGCGCATGGGCTTAGTAAGTGCGATTAAAGGTCCCCTATTTTGAGGGGTTAAAATCCTTGACCACGATTCTTTGCCGCGCCAGTCGATGTATACTCGGTTGAATGTAAGATGTGTTCAATCGGGTATACGAAGTCCGATATTATTATCTTTATTATTTATATGCATGATGTGATCGAGCGCATGGGCTTAGTAAGTTGGATTAAAGGTCCCCTATTAATAGGGGTTACAATCCTTACCACGATGCTTTGCCGCGTCGGTTGATGTATATTCGGTTGAACGTAAGATGTGTTCAATCGGGTATACGATGTCCGATATTATTATCTTTATTGTTTATATGCATGATGTGATCGAGCGCATGGGCTAAGTAAGTTTGATTAAAGGTCCCCTATTTTGAGGGGTTAAAATCCTTTACCACGATGCTTTGCCGCTCCGGTTGATGTATATTCAGTTGAACGTAAGATGTGTTCAATCGGGTTTACGAAGTCCGATATTATTATCTTTATTATTTATATGCATGATGTGATCGAGCGCATGGGCTTAGTAAGTTGGATTAAAGGTCCCCTATTTTGAGGGGTTAAAATCCTTTACCACGATGCTTTGCCGCACCGGTCGATGTATACTCGGTTGAATGTAAGATGTGTTCAATCGGGTATACGAAATCCGATATCATTGTCTTCACTTTTTATATATGTATTGTGTTGATTGCGCATGGGCTTAGTCAGTGCGATTAAAGGTCCTCTATTTTGAGAGGTTAAAATCCTTTACCACGATGCTTTTCCACGCTTTTTAGCCCGTTATTATTTGTTAGGTGTCATCTATTCATCCGTTCATGTATGTGTCATGTTGTTTACTGCATTTTGGAGGTCACTGCTATAACCCCGTTCGAACGCGTTCCAGAACGCCGCACGAACGCATGTTTTCTGTCTAGTCCCGTTCAAACGCATTCTCAAACGCTATACGAACGCGAACCTTATGTTTACCGTTCGAACGCGTTTACGAACGCTACACGAACGCGAATACACTGAATTGAGTCATTTTCATCACATGTCATGTATAATTGTTTCTTGGAGGATTTCTCTTATATTATGTAATCAATCACATCATTTGTATCCCTTCATCTATCTGTTTGATGTGTTCATGAGATGGTATTCAATCATGATTTAGCCTATTTAATTGTTCATGTTCAAGCATGATTAGTTATTTATTTTTCATTTGGAATGGGCATCATGTTTAGGTTGTTCTTTGTTTTCCGCATTATATGATCGAAGCATGTTCATGAGATTTCTGTGTGCTATTGCATGTTTGCCGTTGTGATAATTACCTTCATGCATGTGAACTTAGAAGCATAATTATAATTTGGAAATATGTTGCTTAGGCTTGGTTAGATTATTGCACAAATTATTTTATTACAAGTGGCATAAGTAAGGGACCATTCCGAACCCAACTGTTTGAGGTCTTCCATTGCGAGGGCTGAGTGCAGCCTTAAATATTTGTCCCGGTTCACACCGGGTGGCGACTCCATTATTCTCCGGTTTAGTCCCCCGCGGGCTACTCCGTACTCCCAACCGGGTCGCGAGCCCGGGACAGCATGCGTCACCCAGTTTCTGTGTTCCCATAGTAAGCCACTGATTTTGAGGATCCTTAAGTCTAATTGACTAGAGGAACCTCGAGTTAAAAGTTTTGAGGTATTTGCATAGGCTAGCACCAAGGGCAAAATACCTGTGCACTCGAGGCGTAGTCTTGTCGTTGAGTTTTGGCTTTGGTGTGTGCATCTTTGGAGGCCACACACTTGGGTGGCTCTTTGGAACGTGGAAGAGCTTGCTGAGTTCGAGAAAAGCTTGTAGATTGGAGGGAGGACTGGGGGAGTCTTCGGTTCAAGTAAGTCTTTTTTTTTCTTTATTTTAATTAGAGTTCTTATGATAGTTAGCATATTTAGGTTTACGTTCTTTGCATGCTTTATGAGTTTTATGCTTAAAATATATAATAACATGCCTAGGCTTGTAGAATAATAAAAACAAATGTGTCTTGGGCAAAGGGAAAGCGGCATAATAATTTTAATTTTCCGCTGCGCACTCGCGGCCGCTTCCCAACAGTGGTATTAGCGCGCCGTTTTTGTTTTGATTAGTTATCTCTCATTTGAACTCAAAATTGGGTGTGTAAAAGCTCATTGGAAAGCTAACACCCTGAACTTAATTGTAGGCACAAGTTTTGCATGATTTGGTTAAGATGTGAATTATGAAATTGCTTTAAAATTTCACGCGTCTGCAGAAAAATGTGAATAGTAAATTTATTTGAATAAAATAAAATGCAATATCATAATTAAATATTAATCAAAGTTATTTAATGCCTAAAATAATTCCAACATATTAAAACTCATATGCTTGATGATTCTATGTATGATTAGAATTGGCATGATTATTTTAGGGTGCAAGCATCTAGAGACTTTCTAAGAAATAAAGAGTGTATTGCTTATCCCTTAGCTAAGTAATTATTCCGTGATGAACTTAGAGATTTATTACCTTTAAGGCTAATAAATATAAATCACTTGTTTATAATAAAAGACATTATAAAAGATACAAGTGGGTTGGGACCAAGGGGTTAATAAAACTTTCCAAACTAAAGTTAATTTAACTAAAGGTATTACTAGAGTAAGATAATGATTTGGGGTCTTCCTTCACTAACTACCTTTTTATAGCCAAAAGGAAAAGCTGTGAAGACATCTAGATAATCATTTACTTAAAGCTTACCTTAAAGCATATTTAAATTGTTGGACTAATTTGGAGGATCTATTGTTTATTCCTGTCACCAAGGCAATAAGAGCCTAAGAGGTAAGAGTATTTAAGAGAGTTCGCTCAACCCTCCATCTGGGGAATTTTCAATGGAGGAATCCATTTGACAGTTATTCACTTAAACTTGCTAAAATCCTCAATAATAATTTAAGTCTAAAATTTGCCTCCCATTGTAAAGTATAGACCCAAATGGCATAAACCGTATTGGCAGGACTAGGCTTTACCAGACTGACCAATACCAATTTGTCCCTAAATCGTACTATTGACAATGGTTTGACTTTTCTGAGTCATAAGACGCAGCGACCCTTAGGCGTTGTCTTATAACTTAGTGGCAAAGATTGGGTGTCCACAAGGACTAGCATAAGCTATGGCATGTTTGATTGCCCAACCCAATGATCAAGGAATTGTGATTTATATCATAAATTGGTTGGGAACCTACCTAATTATCGTATTTTATAACGACCGGCCCTAGTCGGAGTTGTGAAATGAATATAATGGGATCCTTGCCCATAAGAAATCCATCATATTGGGGTTGATGTGATTTGCTTAAAATTTTAAAATAATTGAGTGGGACCAACTTCATAATATTAAAAGCCTATGTTATTATGAAACATTAATGAAAACATATTCCTAATTTTAACATTTTCTCTTAACAGGTGGGTTAAAATATTTCACAAATATTCAAATGGCAAACAGAGTATCACTTCGTTCCATCCTTGATGAGCATAAGCTCAAAGGGGACAACTACAATGACTGGTTTAGAAACCTTAAAATTGTCTTACTACAAGAAAAGATTTTCTATGTTCTTGAAAGACCATTTCCCCCTGAACCCGCAGAAGATGCTGACCAAGATACATTTGATGCTTGGAAGAAACACATCGATGATGATGAGCAAGCAGTTTTCATAATGCTTGGCTCTATGTCGGACTAACTTCAGAAAGCTCACGAAGATATGGATGCTCAAACCATCATCTTTCACTTGAAGGAGTTGTATGCAACTTCCGTTCATACCGTGAGATTCCAAGTGTCATGTGTCTTATTCCAAACAAGGTATAAGGAATGATCTGTTAGTGGATATGTGCTTAAGATGATTGGCCACATTGAAAAATTGGCCAACCTCAGGTTCATCATGGATCATGAGATAGGTCACGATCTAATTCTTCAGTCCTTACCAAAAGAATTCTCTAACTTTATTATGTAGTTTCATCTGTCTGATAAAGAAGCTACTTTAGCAGAATTGCACAATCTGATAAAGCAACCAGTGAAGGACTTGAAACCGGAGCTTAAAACCTCCGTCATGTTTACGGGTACGGACCTGAAGCCACGAGGCCCAAAGAAAAATAAGGGCAAGGCCAAGGCTCCAGATCACCTAAAGCCCAATGGTAAGGTGGAGAAGAAAATGGGAAA
This sequence comes from Zanthoxylum bungeanum, assembly GCA_019454045.1. Taxonomy (NCBI): domain Eukaryota; kingdom Viridiplantae; phylum Streptophyta; class Magnoliopsida; order Sapindales; family Rutaceae; genus Zanthoxylum; species Zanthoxylum bungeanum. The sequence goes on along the minus strand of SKCR01047671.1, from coordinate 27,818 downwards.
TGGGAAATGTTTCTTTTGTGGAAAGAAGGGTCATTGGAAGAAAGACTGAAGATCCTTGAAAGCCAATGAAGCTAGGAAGCCCAAGAGGCCAAGAAGCCCAATGCTTCAGGTATGTTGTATATGATTGAACTATATTCTCAAAACTCTGAACCTTATACTTGGGTGCTTGACACCGGTTGTGGGACTCACTTGTGTAACAATGTGCAGGGCCTGAGAAATAGTAGGAGACTCCGTCATGGGGAGGTTGACTTACGCATGGGTAATGGAGCAAAACTGGCTGCATTGTGCGTGGGGACTTATTCATTAGTTTTGCCGAATGGTTTAGTTTTAGACTTAGAAGATTGTGTTTATGTACCTTCTCTAGTAAAGAACATCATTTCAATTTCTTCTTTATGTAATAAAGGTTTTTCATGCCTAATAAGTTGTAATGAATGTTCTATTTATTTCAATGAAATAAAATATGGAGATGGTATTTTGAATAATGGTATCTATGTCTTACAAACTAACAAAGAATGTTCAACCTCAAATATATACAACGTTAACTCGAATAATCTCAATGAATCACTTTTATGGCACTGTCGCTTAGTTCATATCAAACAAACAAGATTAACTAAGCTACATAAGGATGGGTATTTCAAACCCTTCAAATATAAACCTTATGGAACTTGTGAGTCTTGTTTACTTGGTAAAATGACCAAATTACCCTTCAAAGGTAAAGGATAATGTGCAGCGGAGACATTAGAACTCATACACTCTGATGTATGCGGACCAATGTCAGTCACCGCTAGAGGTGGATTCTCCTACTTCATTACCTTTATCGATGATCATTCGCGATATGGGTATGTGTACCTTATGCGGTACAAATCTGAAGCCTTTGAGAAATTCAAAGACTTCAAGGCTGAAGTAGAAAACCAGTTTAATAAAAGTATTAAGTCACTAAGGTCTGACCGAGGTGGTGAATACTTAAGCAACGAATTTCAAGATTACTTGAGAGAAAATGGCATTGTTTCCCAGTGGACTCCTCCGGGAACTCCACAGCATAATGGGGTCTCCGAAATGAGAAATCAGACATTATTAGATATGGTCAGATCAATGATGCCCGAAACGGATCTACCTCTTTCATTTTGGGGTCTTGCTTTAGAAACTGCAACACTACTACTAAACCAAGTTCCTTCCAAGACTGTTAGTCAAACACCATATGAGTTATGGTCTGGGAAACGTCCTGGCCTTAGTTATCTAAGAGTTTGGGGATGTGACGCATATGCCAAGCTCACACAAACTAACAAATTGGATGATAGGGCAGTTAAATGTAAGTTTGTAGATATCCCTTGAACTCAAGAGCATACGTGTTCTACGTCCCAAATGAACAAAGAACATTTGTCTCACGAAATGCTAAATTTCTAGAGAATGAATTCCTTCTCAAGAAATATAGTGGGAGTAGACTTGACCTTGATGAGGTACGAGAATAAAAAACTAACATAGAACTAAACCCCAGGCCCCTCAAAAGGGCAGCGACGGAACAACCACAAGGTTATAAACTCAGAAGGTCTGGTAGGGAAAGACATGAGCCAGAAAGATATGGTTTCCATATTAATGAGGAACATGATTAGGTCATTGATAATGATGATCCCACCAGTTATGACGAAGCAATGCGTGACATTGATTCAGTCAAGTGGCTTGAGGCCATGAAATCCGAAATAGACTCTATGTATCAGAATCAAGTCTGGGACTTGGTAGATGCACCTGAAGGGATAAAACCCATAGGCTGCAAGTGGATTTATAAGCGTAAAACCGATGCATAAGGCAACATCCAAACCTATAAGGCTAGGTTGGTGGCGAAAGGTTATAGACAAATCCAAGGAATTGACTATGACGAAACCTTCTCGTCTGTTGCAATGATAAAGTCCATTAGAATTTTACTGGCACTAGCTGTACACTTTGATTATGAGATTTGGCAGATGGATATCAAAATAGCTTTCCTTAATAGGAAGCTCGTAGAGGAAGTTTATATGACACAACCTGAGGGGTTTGCATCTAAGGATGATCATAATAAAGTATGCAAGCTTAAACGATCTATTTATGGACTCAAGCAAGCCTCCAGAAGTTGGAATATACGATTTGATGAGACAATCAAAGAATTTGACTTCATCAGACGAGCCTTGTGTTTACAGGAAAAGTAGTGGGAGTGCTGTTGTATTTCTTGTATTATATGTCGATGACATATTAATCATCGGGAATGATATTCCCATGATGCAAGCCACCAAACAATGGTTATCTCAGAATTTCTCCATAAAAGATTTGGGAGAAGTAGCCTACATCCTCGGCATTAAGATCTACCGTAATAGATCTAAGAGGTTGTTAGGACTTTCTCAATCTACGTACATAGATAAAGTTTTGAAAAGATTCAAAATAGAAGATTCCAAAAGAGCTAATTTACCTACTTGTCATGGAATCAAATTATCTAAGGAGCAATGTCCACATACTCCTTCAGATAGAGAGCGTATGAGTAGGATCCCTTATGCTTCAGCAATAGGATCGATCATGTACGCCATGCTATGTACAAGACCTGATGTCTCTTATGCTCCTAGCATAATGAGCAGGTATCAGGCAAATCCTGGTGAGCAACACTGGGCAGCTGTCAAAACAATCCTCAAGTATCTGAGAAGAACTAAGGATGTGTTTTTGACATACGGAGATTGTTCTGAGATGAAATTCATTGGTTACTGTGATGCGAGCTTTCAAACCGATAGGGATGATAGCAGATCACAAACAGGATATCTGTTTACTTTAAATGGCGATGCTGTAAGTTGGAAAAGCTCAAAGCAGTTAACTACAACGGACTCCACCACTGAAGCCGAGTATATTACAGCATTTGAGGCAGCTAAAGAAGCAGTCTGGATAAAGAAGTTCATCACGGAGCTGGAAGTGCTTCCCGCGATAAAGAATGGCGTCACGATGTACTGTGACAACACGAGCGCCATTGCTCAATCAAAGGAACCAAGGTCCTACCAGAAATCCAAGCATGTACTAAGGCAATTTCGTCTCATGAGGGAGATTGTTGAGAGAAAAGAAGTTATTATAGAGAAAATACCCACAGAAGATAATCTTGCAGATTCTCTGACTAAAGGGCTGACTCAACAAAAGCATGATAGGCACACTGACCGGTGCGTAATCACACGCGTATAACGCAAGCGTACGTATCGTTCAAGTAGTATAAAAATATCGATCCCACGAGGACTTAATTCCAACCGTTGTTATTAATTATTGAATCTATTTATTTACAAATATCTAATTGAGGGTGAAGAGAATGATTGCTTGATTGATTTGGTTGATTGTAGATTTGCTAAATAAATAAAAAGACAAAAGAAAATACTAAGGAAAATAACTAAAGACACAAAGATCTAGGGTTGTGAATCCTTCTAATAAAAGATGAAATGATTATTTTATGTTTGTGTAATAAATCGGTTTACTAACCTGGAACACGAAATTATGCGAAAGTCTCTGTCGATGGTCAGACGCAAATACCCAGTTTAACCCAATTGAACCATATGTCTATGTCAACCAAATTATCTGGATTAATTAAGTTTAAGTTCCAATTATGGCTACCCCCGCCCGACAGGTATATGTCTATCCTGTAAGGAATTCTATTAAAGGGTTATCTATCCTCAAGGAAGATCGTGGGCTATTAAGTCTAAGGCTGAAACCTAAAATCCCTATGTCTAGTTCATTTTAGATTTACCACATCAATCTTATTGGTGATCAGACAACAAGAAGCATTAAGCTTAAGACTTAATAAATAAACCTTTAAATTACCCAAACTATAAAATAACCCCTTATAAATCAGTGATATTAGAATTCATCACAACCCTAGATAACTAACACATAACTAGGGATAGTAAAGACTTAAAAGTAAAAAACAAAATAAAAGTGCTGAAAAGTAAAAGACATAAAGTAAAAGTAAAATAAAATAAAATGCTAAGGTAAAGGATCAACTTTTACTATTTACTATTTAGATATCTCCCTTAATATAATATATTAACTTGTGATTATTTTACCAACCAGCCATATAGGCGGTAACCTGATTAAGTCAAATTAAGTCCAACCAGCCATAATGGCGGAACTAAAATAAACCTGCCATATAGGCGGTAAGAAAATTTAATTACCAACCGACCAATCTGGCGGTATCCTTGATTAGTCAGGTTTAAACCAGATTAAAATGAATTACCAACCGACCAATCTGGCGGTATCCTTTTTAAGTCAATATTTTAAATAGTGAATATATTATTTTTAAGGGAGATTAATCTAAATAATAACAGTAAAAGAATTACCTTTCACCCTAGCTGGGGAAGTTACCTCCTTATGGTGAATAGCAAAAACTATAAATGTAAGAAAGTAAATTACTATTATTACAAAACGTAATTAAACTTATTTACAAAACTAAAAACTAAAAGAAACTAGAGAGAGAAACTCCTTCTTTACATCAAAGAAGTGAGAGAGAATGGTACAACTGAAACTAAAATCTCGAGCTCAATTTATAGGCCTCGGTGGGGTACCAGCATCGCGACGCCAAGGCCTTTGGCGTCGCTACGCTAGCTTCTGTCGACGTGGCACGCTCTGGTTCGTTGGCTGCAGATTCTGGATAAGGTGATAAGGTGACACGTGGCAAGGTGGTTGGGGCTCAATTATTGTGACACGTGGCGGCTTCTGATTGGTCGGCTCAGATTCTTATCCGCCACATGTCAGATAGGGATAAGAGAGCTAATAATTGATGCTGACGTGACGCTGACGTGGCTGCACGTGGCAAAGTGACTGTCGGCACCATAGAATCGCGACACGTGGCACGCTGTGATTGGTTGATGATGACGTGGCAGCCACGTGGCACTTTGACTCGGTCAACTAGTGATGTGGACGATGACATGGCAATGATGTGGAGTGACACGTGGCGACACATGGCGATGGCGACTGTCGGCACCGTAGGATGATGACACGTGGCACGGCGTATGTTGACAGATCGGCTGTGATGGGGACACGTGGCACGGCATATGTTAGCAAAGTCAAACTTTTCTCAGATTCTGACACGTGGACCCGGCGCACGTTAGCACTGTTCGGCGCACGTTAGGCGTCGCGACGCGGCAAATTACCAAAATGCCCTTTTCGTCCAATTTTCACTGTTTTGGCCCAAATCACCTCCAGAGTGTCCTGAAACTTTATTTATCTACAAAATAACACAAAACACATCAAAATATTCACAAAACTCAAGAAACTATACAAAATATTAAGTTAAATGAGTGAGAAATAGTGATATAATTACCACTCATCACACCCCCAAACCTAACATTTTGCTAGTCCTCGAGCAAAACATAAAATAACATAATAAAATTTAACTAAGCCACTTTCGTAGGGATCACAGTTGTATTTAGCGTATGCAACAAGCCTTTAAACCCCTAGGTGTCCCTAGTGGACGAGTTGTAGTCTCGTGAGGGTTTACAGCAATGATACCCACAAACATTTTATAAAAGTAAAAAGGTAGTGAAACTAATGCACACAAAAGCAAAAAGACAAGAGAAAAGAGAATAAATATGTTAATGACTAATCAAGTGAAACTTCTACTGAAAGTTACTAGTTGTATTCTTTCTTTCTAAATTACTGAATAAGTAAATTCTCCGATAATTTTTTTAACATTCTCCATATACACAGCCAACAAAATATTAAACAACTCATTTTTGCCCACAACAGTCATAAGTGCAGTTGATAAGAGAGTAATATTTTTGTCCTAAAGTTTTATCAGAATTCACACCTTTTTGTAGCAATGGAATAATTTTTCTGATTTTTTCTTTGATTTATTTATATTTATATACAATATCTTCCGTCTATGTAGCGAGTGTTGGGTCGGTGGCTCCCAAACCAGTTGGCTTTAGGGCACTAGGTGTTAAGACACCCCTACAGACTTAATTACTTAGACTTCAGATATATATATTTTTGCAGCATCTTTGATCCATGTAGCGAGCTTTGGGCCAGTGACTCCCAAACCAGTTGGCTTTAGGGCACTAGGTGTTAAAACACCCTTACAGACTTAATAACTCGGACCTCAGATTTTTTTTTTACTCCATTGCTTTTTGAGATGCTTCCTCCAATTAAACTAGAGCACTGAATATTACAAACTTTTCAATTTTAGCTCATGTCCTTATGTTACAATGCATGTTGATAATATCTGCTAACTGAGCATAAGAAGATCCATTTTAGTCAGTTTTATGGAGAATTTACAAATTAAATAATTCAAAAGGAAATAAACAAAAATTAACTTGTTTCGAAATAGGTTTGAGATACGTCTCAGGAGTGGAAACTCCTTACTCAGCTATCTCTTACCAATTTCACCTTTTTTAGTCAAAATAAAAACAAAAACAAAAAATATTTTTGTAATTTTTGAAAAAATTTCAATTTTTTTTTGTATTTTTCGAAAAATTTTGGACTAAAAATAAAAATAACACAGAACTAAAAACAAGGTACTGATCAACTAATTCCCTCCCCCAAACCTAAATGAGACATTGTCCCCAATGTCTTAACAGTAGAAGAAGAAGTTTAGAAGATAATACCTGGTTAGCTGAAATTCTACAGAAAATTAAAGGTTAAGATCCAGATTAATCCGACGCCTCTTACCACGATCGTCCTCGGACCAATTTATCTTTGAAATGATATGGTCAACTTGTGGTTCATAGGCTAAGAGTTGGTCAATTAGATCCGGAGCAGTTCTGGCAGTAAAGAGTAGTTCTTTCAAAGGTTTTGACACGAACCCATTTCTCCGAGCATCATCAAGAAACACACAAAGAAAATCATAAAATCCATCAACGTTAAACAGCCCAATTGGCTGGTGTATGTTCGGGTTCGCCCAAGATAGCACTGTAAAAATTTCTTCCAATATGCCCAAGCCACCTGGCAAAGCGATAAAAGCATCAACATGGTTAATCATTTCTACTAATCGTTCATACATACCTGACACGATTAGTTCATCTCCGTTTGATGATCCAATAAGATTTGCCTCTGCCAAGGGTTTTGGGATGATTCCCAAAACGTGACTGCCTCCTTCCTGTACGGCCTTTGAAACGATCCCCTTTAGTCCAAGATTGCCTCCGCCATATACTAAGTGCATATTCCTTGTAGCTAAGACTCGACCCAATTCTTGTGCTGCTTCTACGTATTGTGGCTTAGTACCAACTCTGGATGCCTTCAAAAGTGCAATGATGGGCTGAATTTATAGTACCTGAAACGGGTGAGTAATAATAGCACTAGTATCTTCCAAAGGAAGCTTGTTAGCTAAACAACAAAATGAATCGTGAAAGGTCAAAAAGTCTGGATCCTGTCTATGAAAATAAAGATAATTACAACAGAAAAGCAAATCAAAGCAATAATTAAGGCAACGAAATTGTGTATGCAATACGCCAGTCGCTTAGTATAAATTCATTAGGATGCATATCAAGAATTAATTCTTTACTTAGCCATCACAAATGAATTAGCTCTCTTCTTTCTGATTGCCAAACACCATTCCTTCTGTTCTAAAAATGCTCCGTTTGTGTTTTTCCCTACAAAAATAACACACAAAATTAAAAACTCTACAACATTTATACACAAAATATAAAAACAAAAATTACAACAAATTGCATGGGTTGCCTCCCTGCTAGCGCTAAATTTTTCATCTTCAGCCAGACGTGACTGAAATTCATCTGTCAAGGAGGTTTCAGCGTCGTTTTGGATGTCCGATTAATGACAATCCCATGAGCGTTGATTTTGAAGGGTCTCTTCCAACGGTAAAGTGGCAAAAAGAATTTTGTGTCATTTAGAGCTCGTGCCACCTTTTTACTCCTTGTTGCTCCAGTGGTTCCTGCAAAGAAAGAAAGAAAATCAGGAGGTCTCGTATGGTGCTTGACTTGGAATGGAAGTTCCATTCTGTCAAGCTTCTGGGTGATATCTTTGATTTGTACTCCCCAAAACAGTGATGTTTCGCCTGAATTCACTGGATCTTCAATTTTGTCTGACAATTGCTCCTCCATTTGCTCTGCTTCTTGCTCCACCTTTTCTTCACAGATGAATTTTAAAATTTACGTATTTAATTCTTCATTCGTCATCTGTGAAATGCATGCTCCATAATTGTCAACCTGAGGATGAAAATAAATGTCAGATTTTAGGTCTTCATCCTCTGATCTGGTTGAAATGATTGGCTCAGGTAGATCTTTATCAAACATTATGGTAAAGCATGCTCCAAGATCTTCATTTTGAGGATTGAAAGTTTGATCCTCTGTTGTTGGTGCAGTTGGTACAAATAGATCAGCTTCATCCTCGTCAGAATCTGAATAATAAAAGGCAAATAGAGACTTTGCTGGTTTGGGCTCCTGAACTGATACCTCTGGTTGTTGATACTGCTCAGCCTCCTCATCTGTTAAAGTGTCATCGTGAAATGCTTGGTCATCTGAAAATGCTTCTTGAGGTATAAAGTTCTGGTTTTCTGTTAATTGTCTGATCTGATCTGTCATTCTCTGTATGGATTCTGTTTGACTCTGAATTTGTGCATCTAATTGAACTTCCCGTTCTTCGAGCCAAACATTGAGCATGTGAATCAACTGATCTTCCTTTGATGGTTCTGATTGTTGATGAAGATCGTAGGTAGATGGTGGATAAGATGGAAAATATGATGGTTCCTCGTACCTTGAATGATTCCAATAATTCTGCCACTCTGAAAGGTATATACATTGATCACTCGGGTGGTTACCATCACATATTACACATCGCCCCATTTCGTTCTGTTGAGAAAATGTAGAATTGCTTGATTTTGACATCCAATGATAGTTGTTGGGCTGAACAACAGGCCTCAGAAAACCGGACTGTTGCTCCTAGATTTGGGGTGTATCTTCTTGTAAAGCACGTAATCTCTCAATCTCCCAATAATGTTCCATTTTTTCAATCACCTGAAAACACAATAAAGAAATAAAAATTACAGATAAAGAAAATTAGATACAAGTAAATTAGATAGCTTCAAAATTAATTACTCAAGAAAAATAAGTCCCCGGCAACGGCGCCAAAAACTTGACCGGTGCGTAATCACAAGCGTATAACGCAAGCGCACGTATCGTTCAAGTAGTATAAAAATATCGATCCCACGAGGACTTAATTCCTACTATTGTTATTAATTATTGAATCTATATATTTACAAATATCTAATTGAGGGTGAAGAAAATGATTGCTTGATTGATTTGGTTGATTGTAGATTTGCTAAATAAATAAAAAGGCAAAAGAAAATACTAAGGAAAATAACAAAAGACACAAAGATCTAGGGTTGTGAATCCTTCTAATATCTTTTAAAAGATGAAGTGATTATTTTATGTTTGTATAATAAATCGGTTTACTAACCTGGAACACGAAATTATGCGAAAGCCTCTGTCGATGGTCAGACGCAAATACCCAGTTTAACCCAATTGAACCATATGTCTATGTCAACCAAATTATCTGGATTCATTAAGTTTAAGTTCCAATTATGGCTACCCCCGCCCTACAGGTATATGTCTATCCTGTAAGGAATTCTATTAAAGGGTTATCTATCCTCAAGGAAGATCGTGGGCTATTAAGTCTAAGGCTGAAACCTAAAATCCCTATGTCTAGTTCATTTTAGATTTACCACATCAATCTTATTGGTGATCAGACAACAAGAAGCATTAAGCTTAAGACTTAATAAATAAACCTTTAAATTACCCAAACTATAAAATAACCCCTTATAAACCGGTGATATTAAAATTCATCACAATCCCAGATAACTAACACATAACTAGGGCTAGTAAAGACTTAAAAGTAAAAAACAAAATAAAAGTGCTAAAAGTAAAAGACATAAAGTAAAAGCTGAAAAGTAAAATAAAATAAAATGCTAAGGTAAAAGGATCAACTTTTACTATTTACTATTTAGATATCTCACTTAATATAATATATTAACTTGTGATTATTTTACCAACCAGCCATATAGGCGGTAACCTGATTAAGTCAAATTAAGTCCAACCAGCCATAAAGGCGGAACCAAAATAAACCTGCCATATAGGCGGTAGGAAAATTTAATTACCAACCGACCAATCTGGCGGTATCCTTTTTAAGTCAATATTTTAAATATTGAATATATTATTTTTAAGGGAGATTAATCTAAATAATAACAGTAAAAGAATTACCTTTCACCCTAGCTGGGGAAGTTACCTCCTCATGGTGAATAGTAAAAACTGTAAAAGTAAGAAAGTAAATTACTATTATTACAAAACGTAATTAAAATTATTTACAAAACTAAAAACTAAAAACTAAAAGAAACTAGAGAGAGAAACTCCCTCTTTACATCAAAGAAGTGAGAGAGAATGGTACAACTGAAACTGAAATCTCGAGCTCAATTTATAGGCCTCGGTGGGGTTCCAGCATCGCGACGCCAAGGCCTTTGGCGTCGCTACGCCAGCTTCTGTCGACGTGGCACGCTCTGATTCGTCGGCTGCAGATTCTGGATAAGGTGATAATGTGACACGTGGCAAGGTGGTTGGGGCTCAATTATTGTGACACGTGGCGGCTTCTGATTGGTCGACTCAGATTCTTATCCGCCACGTGTCAGATAGGGATAAGAGAGCCATAATTGATGCTGACGTGGCGACACGTGGCAAAGTGACCGTCGGCACCATAGAATCGCGACACGTGGCACGCTGTGATTGGTTGATGATGACGTGGCAGCCACGTGGCACTTTGACTCGGTCAACTGGTGATGTGGATGATGATGTGGCAATGACGTGGAGTGACACGTGGCGACATGTGGTGATGGTGACTGTCGGCATGACATGTGGCACGACGCATGTTAGCAGATCGGCTGTGATGGTGACACGTGGCACTGCGCATGTTAGCAAAGTCAAACTTTTCTCAGATTCTGACACGTGGACCCGGTGCACGTTAGCACTGTTCGGAGCACGTTATGTGTCGCGACGCTGAAGGTCTTGGCGTCGCGACGTGGCAAATTACCAAAATACCATTTTCGTCCAATTTTCACTGTTTTGGCCCAAATCACCTCCAGAGTGTCCTGAAACTTTAATTATCTACAAAATAACACAAAACACATCAAAATATTCACAAAACTCAAGAAACTATACAAAATATTACGTTAAAAGAGTGGAAAATAGTGATATAATTACCACTCATCACACACCCGAGAGTATGGTGTCCAGATTTATACTAGTTGGCTATAGTGCAAGTGGAGATTGTTAGGGATATGCCCTATACCCAACTTGTGGAAGGGCTATATGTACATGTATTTGTAATATTTTCATTAATTAATAAAATGACAATCTTTATTATACGTGTCTTACATAACTTATATGAATCATCAATATTGTAATAAAGCCATTGGAGTAATAAGACGCTGACTTCCACGCCTTATGAGAATAATTACTCTTAAATGTTCATAGTCATAGTTTTGTGAATAATCTGGGCATTCACAAAGCGGAGATACTAGCATGATGATATGATCCGCCCTTAAGTGGGGTAGCCGATCTCATAGGCTACTAGCGGAGATCCGTCCGCTTGGTGTATCACATGGATGCATGAGTTGCTCGTGTCCATCTAACTGACCGCCGAAATTTTTCATATGGAGTGTTTATCCCATGTGTCTGTAAGAACTTTCATGTATCGATTATATGACTAGTCCTTAGACTTGAGGTATTTACAATCTTATGTGTGGATCAAATAACTTTGGCATTCTCCTTCCCCGGTTCAAAAGATCCGGTCATAAGGGTATGATTGGGTCATTTGTTGAAACATATGAAGTTTGTAAAGATACAACAGAGAATCGTCACTCTCTCGGATAATATTTTCTTAAAAGAGTAGTATTCCAGTTCGCGGGTTGATATGTGTGATCAGTGCTTGAGACTGTGGCCACAGCGGAAGAATCATGTGAGATTCTTAATTTAGCACGATTCATGACACTATCAACATCATACCTTTGACCATATGGGTAGACACTTTCTATACCCTAGGTCAATATGTGGGGATATAGTGAGGCGAGGGACCGTATCATATGTAAATCGCATACCGAATGAGTATATATAACTTTCCTTCTCATTTAGGGGTCTTGGCATGTTACTAGATGTCAACCTTGGTCATTGAAATCGAACGACCATCTGATCGGAGGATAATTTATGTTCGATTAAATTATCACGATTCATTTCATGTCCAACTTGAGGGGAACCCAAAAGGTCACACACAACAAAGTCGAAATCAATGGTTAACAGTGCACAGTACAAATATAACAGCATATATGATTGCTGTAGGAATTGTTCATAAATGGTTCAATGTGTTTAATTATTGAACAGATCATTTACGAGGTTCCACAGTGGCTTATGGATTGGTGAATGAAGATAGGGGCACTTTGGAAATTGGAAAAAAAAAATTACTATTCACGTGAATAGTATTGTGAATAGTAAATTTTTTTATTATTTGTTTTGAATTCCAATTTGGCCCAAACTCTTATTAGGGTTTTATAATCTCATTAAACCACTAAATTAAGATCCAATGGCTAAGATTAAATTAGCTTTTATCTCACATTGGATTCTTAATTAATTTTGTTGTCTTTGGAGCACTATATAAACCCAAAGAATTCTTCACAAATTTTTACACCGAAACCTTTCATATCCTGGGTTTATATAAGTGAGCAACTCTAAAATTTAAGAGTAAGCCACTGATTTTCTGGATCCTTAAGTCTAATTGACTAGAGGAACCTCGAGTTAAAAGTTTTGAGGTATTTACCTAGGCTAGCACCAATGGCAAAATACCCGTGCACTCGAGGCGTAGTCTTACCGTTGAGTTTTGGCTTTGGTGTGTGCATCTTTGAAGGCCACACACTTGGGTGGTTCTTTGGAACGTGGAAGAGCTTGCTGAGTTCGAGAAAAGCTTGTAGATTGGAGGGAGGACTGGAGAAGTCTTCGGTTCAAGTAAGTCTTTTTCTTTCTTTATTTTAATTAGAGTTCTTATGATAGTTAGCATGTTTAGGTTTATGTTCTTTGCATGTTTTATGAGTTTTATGCTTAGAATTTATAGTAACATGCCTAGACTTGTAGAATAATAAAAACAAATGGGTATTGGGCAAAAGGAAAGCGGCATAATAATTTTAATTTTCCGCTGCGCACTTGCGGCCGCTTCCCAACAGGAAGGCCCATACATCATCATGAAAGTTGTAGGCCACAGAGCTTACAAACTAAAAACGCAGGATGGAAGACACATCCATAATAGTTGGAACGCCATTCACCTCAAGAAATTCCATAGATAATCGAGTGCAGAAGTCATTCGATAAACCGCAATCCTTCCATATTGAGGCGACCTACTCTTTTGTTTTCTATTTCAATTGTTACTTTCATGTAATTTCTTTCGTGTAATTTTGCTTACAGTTCCCTTTGAATAAGTTGTTAACAATTCAATTCAGACGACAGAAAATAAACGACAATTGGAATTTGTATTTAAAATGAAGGATTTGTCTTTACAAAATGGCCTAAGCCGATATATAAATGAAGCTTATATTGATATTTACATCAGTCTTCTAGCCTTTCAACAGGCTCATCTATATCTACTGGCTGAGGCAGAGAGTCAGTCTCCATAGGCAGCCTCGGCCCGAACTCCTCAGTGACGGCCTCAGTGACATTTTCAACAGGTTCTCCAGCGATCGGGACCTCTTCGATTCCCTCGACCACATATCCCTCAATTTCCTTGGCAACAGCTTCCATAGAACTGACTTTATGCCCTCATTCGGCTTCAGTTTCTTCAATCAACAAAGAGAGATCAACCTCTAACCTCTCCCCCAATGTAATCCATTTTTTAGGATTCCAAGTGTTGTGCTCTCCCGACAGATATTGCTTCATTAGGAGGCTCATATCCTTTATAATGGCCTCCATAGTCACTCCCTCCAATATATTCAGCAGCTCGTTCTTCTGGCCCTCCAACTCTTCAACACTTTTCTTCAATGCCTCCAATTCGGAAGACGTCGTTTCCAGTTTAGCTTTCGCGGCCTTAGCTTCGTTCTCAGCTTCCTTCGATTTCATTCCTCAGAGGAAACTTTAGCAGAGCAGCGTTCGACTTCTCCAGCTCTCTCGCCTTCATCTGGCTGGCTTCCACATATCTTTGTTGAAAAATGGCATACTCCAAAGTCTAACACGACAAAGGCGAAATATGAATGATTTGGCTAATGAGGTTTGTGAATACAAAGTTTTTTACCTCGTAATTTCGGGCGACGGCTCTCTTCGCAGATTTCAGTGGTCCTAATGTCAGCATTCGGCATTCATCTTCCTCCAGAATCAATCCCTCAGCGAAACCAGACAAGCTAGAAGGATTCGACATGACGGTCGTGCTTCTTGGGATCTTGATCACGATATTTTCAAGATCTTCATCGCATCTACCAGCTGCTTCATTTTCTTCGAAGAGTGCCTCGACCCAGTCAATGATTTACGAGCAGTTTCAGCTGGGAGGATGGAAGAGGCATCCTTCATTGGAGGCTGAAGTTCGGGAACCGCCTCAATTTCCTTCCCCTTAGTCTTTTTCTTCCTCCTTCGTTCGAGCATCTCTTCGACTAAAGGGAGTCTGAACTGGCTCATCCACTACGCATAAATTTTCTTCGTATAGGAGCCGACACGCCCAGGTTATGAGAATGACTGTCAGTATATTTTTTGTCAGAGGCAAGGGGTACCTTCTGGGTAGAAAAATGACCGATGCGAAATCACACTCGTATAACGAAAGCGCACATATCGTTCAAGTAGTATAAAAAGTATCGATCCCACGAGGACTTAATACTTAATCTATTAATTTTATGAGGTCAAACGATTACTAGTATCTAACAAGTCGATTGATTGATTTGAAATGGTGATGATTCTAAATTTAAAAATAAGTAAATAAAATTGCACGAAAGTAGGTTTAAGAAAATTCAATATTAAGAAACTATCTAGTGTTGTGAATCTTTCTAATATCTTTTAAAAATATGAAGTGATTATTTCATGTTTGTGTAAAAAAATCGGTTTACTAACCTGGAACACGAAATTATGCGAAAACCTCTGTCAATGGTTAGACGCAAATACCCAATATAACCCAATTGAACCATATGTCTATGTCAACCAAATTACCTGGATTCATTAAGATTAAGTTCCAATAGAGGTTACCCCCGCCCGACAGGTATATGTCTCTCCTGTAAGGAAATCTATTAAAGGGTTATCTATCCTCAAGGAAGATCGTGAGCTATTAAGTCTAAGGCTGAAACCTAAAATTCCTTTGTCAAGTTTATTTTAGTTTTACCAGATCAATCTTATTAGTGGCCAGTTAACAAGACGCATTTAGCTTAAGACTTAATAAGTAAACCTTTAAATTACCCAAACTACAAAATAACCCCTTATAAACCGGTGATATTAGAATTCATCACAACCCTAGATAATTAACTTAGTTACGACACATAACTAGGGCTAGTAAAAACTTAAAAGTAAAAGACATAAAATAAAATGCTGAAAAGTAAATAAAGAAAATCACAATAAAAGAAAATGCTAGGGTTAGAGGATCTACTTTTATCACCACTATTTTAGATATCTCCCTTAATATAATATATTAACTTGTGTGATATTACCAACCAGCCATATAGGCGGTAACCTGATTAAGTCAAATTAAGTCCATAAACCAGCCATATAGGCGGAAATTACCAACCGACCAACCAGGCGGTATCCATGCTTAGTCAAATTAAAACCAATTTAATATCAATTACCAACCGGCCAATATAGCGGTATCATTTTTAAGTAAAATTTTAAATAGTGAATATATTATAATTAGGGAGATTAATCTAAATAGCAGTAATAAAAGTTTTACCTTTCACCCTAGCAGTGGGAAGTTACCTCCTCATGTTGAATAGTAAAAACTGAAAAAGTAAAGAAAGTAAATTATTATTACAGAACGTAATTAAAATTAATTACAAAACTGAAATTAAAAGAAACTAGATATAAAACTCCCTATTTACATCAGAGAATTCAGAGAGGAAGGTACATCTGAAATCAGAAAAATGAGTTGAATTTATAGGCCTCGGTATGGTGTCCGCATCGCGACGTGAAGCTCGCGTCGCGACGCGCGTGATTGACGACGTGGAATGCGGAGGTGACGACACGTGGCAATATGTTTAAGGTGATAAGGTGACACGTGGCAAGGTGGCTGGCAACTCAATTATTATGCTGACGTGGCGATGACGTGGCGATAGCGATTATCGGCACCATAGAATGATGACATGTGGCACACTGTGATTGGCTGACGATGACGTGGCGATGATATGGCAAGTTGACTCGGTCTTTTGCTGACTTGGCGATGACGTGGATGACACGTGGGGTGACACATGGCGATGGCGATTGTCGGCATCATTGGATGATGACACATGGCACGGCGCACCTTAGCAAATCGGCTGTGATGTTGACACGTGTCACGACGTACTTTAGCAAAGTCAAACTTCTCAGATTCTGACACGAGTCTCCGGCGCATGTTAGCATTGACCGACGCATGTTAAGTGTCGCGACGCACAAAATGACCAAAATGCCCATTTTGTCCTTTTTCACTGTTTTGGCCCCAAATCACCTCCAGAGAGTCCTGAAACTTTATTTATCTACAAAATAACACAAAACACATCAAAATATTCACAAAACTCAAGAAACTATACAAAATATTAGGTCAAATGAGTGAGAAATAGTGATACATTTTCCACTCATCACACCCCCAAACCCAACATTTTGCTAGTCCTCGAGCAAAACACAGAATAAAATAACATAAACATCTTTAAAATAAAATTTAACTAAGCCACTTTCGTAGGGATCACGGTTGCATTTAGCGTATGCAACAAGCCTTTAAACCCCTAGGTGTCCCTAGTGGACGAGTTGTAGTCTCGTGAGGGTTATTACAATGATACCCACAAACAATTACAAAAGTAAAAAGGTAGTGAAACTAATGCACACAAAAGCAAAAAGACAAGAGAAAAGAGAATAAATAAGTTAATGACTAATCAGGTGAAACTTCTACTCCAAGTTACTAGTTGTTTTCTTTCTTTCTAAATTACCGAATAAGTAAATTCTTCGGTTATATTTACCATTCTCCATATACACAGCCAATAAAATATTAATCAACTCATTTTTGCCCACAACAGTCTCAAGTGCAGTTGATAAGAGAGTAAAATTTTTGTCCTAAAGTTTTATCAGAATTCACACCGTTTTCTAGTAATGGAATAATTTTTCTGATTTTTTCTTTGAATTTTTTTATTTATTTATATACAATATCTTTCATCTATGTAACGAGTGTTGGGTCGGTGGCTCCCAAACCAGTTGGCTTTAGGGCACCAGGTGTTAAGACACCCCTACAGACTTAATTACTCAGACTTCAGATATATATATTTTTGCAACATTCTTGATCCATGTAGCGAGCTTTGGGCCAGTGACTCCCAAACCAGTTGGCTTTAGGGCACTAGGTGTTAAAACACCCTTACAGACTTAATAACTCGGATCTCAGATGTTTTTTTTACTCCATCACTTTTTGAGATGCTTCCTCCAATTAAACTAGAGCACTGAATATTACAAACTTTTCAATTATAGCTCATGTCCGTATGCTACCATGCATGTTGATAATACCTGCCAACTGAGCATATGAAGATCCATTTTAGTCAGTATTATGGAGAATTCACAAATTAAATAATTCAAAAGGAAATAAACAAAAATTAACTTGTTCCGAAATAGGTTTGAGATACGTCTCAGGAGTGGAAACTCCTTACACAGCCATCTCTTACCAATTTCACATTTTTAGTCAAAATAAAAACATAAAAACGAAAAATATTTTTGTAATTTTTGAAAAAATTTCATTTTTTTTTTGTATTTTTCGAAAAAAATTGGACTAAAAATAAAAACAACACACAACTAAAAACAAGATACTGATCAACTAATTTCCTCCCCCAAACCTAAATGAGACATTGTCCCCAATGTCTTAAACAGTAGACGAAGAGTTTAGAAGATAGTACTTGGTTAGCTGAAATTTTACACGAAAAGTTAAAGGTTAAGATCCAGATTAATCCAACGCCTCTTACTACGATTGTCCTCGGACCAATTTATCTTTGAAATGATAGGGTCAATTTGTGGTTCATAGGCTAAGATTTGGTCAATTAAATTCTGGGCAGTTCTGGCAGTGAAGAATAGTTCTTTTAAAGGTTTTGACACGAACCCATTTCTCCGGGCATCATTAAGAAACACACAAAGAAAATCATAAAATCCTTCAACGTTGTACAGTCCAAGCGGTTTTTGGTGTATGTTCAGGTTCGCCCAAAATAACACTGTAAAAATTTCCTCCAATGTACCCAAGCCACTTGGCAAAGCAATAAAAGCATCAGCACGGTTAATCATTTCTACCAATTGTTCAGACATACCTGGCACGATCAGTTCCTCTCCGTTTGATAGTCCAATAAGATTTGTTTCTGCCAAGGGTTTTAAGATGATTCCCAAAATGTGACTGCCTCCCTCCTGTACAGCTTTTGAAACGATCCCCATAAGTCCAAGATTGCCTCCGCCATATACTAAGTGCATATTCCTTGCAGCTAAGACTCGACCCAATTCATGTGCTGCTTCTACGTATTATGGCTTAACACCAACACTAGTACCGCAAAACACACAGATGTTTTCAACTCGTCTTCTTGAAGTGGCTTCCATGTTTTACTCTGGATGTCTTCAAAAGTGCAATGATGAGTTGATTTTATAACACCTGAAAAGGGTGAGTAAAATAATATCACTAGTATCTGCCAAATGACAATTATTAGTTAACAGTAAAATAAATCGTGATAGTCAAAAAGATCTGGATCCTGTCGGAGAAAATAAAAGAAAACAACAAAACAAATCACAATTTTTAGGAAAAGACAAAGAGATATAATATGTACAAGAAACGTAGCGGCTTGATTGACGTCTATGCGTCAGGGACAAGATTCCCATCCAATTTTCTTATAAATTGGCAAACAGGGTCTTTTTGAGTCAGATTCCCGAGACTTAACATTTGTCTTTCTTTTTGGAAATGTGTATGTAATTTTCGAATGGCTATATGAACATATCCACTGAGATGCGTCTCAAGAGTTGAAGATATATCATCTACAGACTCCTTACTCAAGCCATCCCTAATGAATTTAATTTTGTCTTCGCGATTATCAGACACCATTCTTAAAGAATGACAACGAGTATTGCAATTACAGCGTGCACATTTATAACAAACACCCATTTGCTTAGCGATACGTTTCTTTGCATATGTGTTTTTCCAAAACCAGGCAGATGAAAATTACAGGAATCATAATACTCACCTGATAATCGGACCCATGCTTCAATTACCCAACGAATGTCATTAGGAATACCATGGATCGTTAGTAGTCTCATATGTTCCAAGCGAGCTTTGTAAACTTTCATCAGAAATTTTTGAGGGAGAGAAGGAAATTGCTTGTGAAGATTTGCGAGAACTTCTTCCATCCTGAAATGACTTAATCTGCAAAAACTTAAACACACAAAATGAAATTACACCAAATCACAATATATACAAAAATTGCATGGGTTGCCTCCATGCGAGCGCTAAGTTTAACGTCGTCAGCTAGACATGACATCTCGAACGTTAGGCTGGATCTGAAAGTGTGATACTTTATTTTTGTCGCCAAATGATTCTCCCCAGTAGTGTTTGACACGCTGACTGTTAACCTTGAATGTGTTGTTAGTGTTGGGATCCAGTAACTCAACAGCTCCATATGGTAAAACCTAAGTGATCACAAAAAGACCTGACCACATTGATTTCAACTTTCCAGGGAAAAATTTCAGCCTTGAGTTGTACAACAACACATGCTGCCTTGGTTCCAACTGTCTGCGCACTATTTTTCGGTCATGCCATTTCTTGGTCTTTTCTTTGTATAATCTGGCATTCTCATAAGCTTGTAGATGAAACTTCTCCAATGCGTTGAGTTGGTGAAGTCGTTTCTCTCCTGCAGCTTGTGAATCAAGATTCAACTTCTTCAGTGCCCAGTACGCCTTGTGTTCAAGCTCAACTGGCAGATGGCATGCTTTCCCAAACACCATACGATATGGGGACATACCAATGTGTGTCTTGTAAGCTGTTCGATAGGCCCATAATACGTCATCCAATTTAGTTGACCAGTCCCTCCTAATTGATCCAACGGTTCTCTCTAAGATTCTTTTGATTTCTCTATTTGAAACTTCAACCTGTCCATTTGATTGTGGATGATAAGCAGTGGCAACCTTGTGAGTAACTCCATATTTGGATATGAGTGCATCGAAGTATCTGTTGCAGAAATGTCAGCCACCATCACTGATAATTGCCCGAGGTGTTCCGAACCGAGTGAAAATATTCTTTTTAAGGAATTTGATCACCACTTTTGAATTATTGGATGGCAGTGCAATTGCTTCGACCCATTTGGAGACGTATTCTACAACATCCAAGATGTACAGGTTTCCGAATGATGGAACAAAGGGTCCCATAAAATCAATACCCCACACATCGAATATCTTCACTTCCAAAATGTTTTGCAAAGGTCATTCATTTCTCCTGGAAATATTCCCCGTTCTCTGGCACCTGTCACATTGAAAAGCAAAAAGATAAGCATCTTTAAAAAGAGTGGGCCAGAACAAACCTGATTGTAGGACTTTGGCTGCAGTTTTATTCCCGCTGAAGTGTCCGCCATATGATGATGAATGACAGTGTTGCAAAACACTGTTGACCTCCTCCTGTGGAACACACCGTCTCAGTAATTGATCAGCACAACGTTTGAACAGGTACGGCTCATCCCATATATAGTGCTTGACTTCTTTGAAGAACTTCTTCTTTTGCTGAGTTGTCCGTTCCAACGGCCATTTTCCTGATACAATGAAGTTGACATAGTCAGCATACCAAGGGACATCCTGCTGTTTCATGGCAAACAGCTGTTCATCTGGAAATGTTTCTTTGATCGATAATTCTTTGCCAGCTGTTTCTCCATTCTCAAGCCTCGATAGATGATCTGCCACCTGATTCTCTGTCCCTTTCATATCTCTGATCTCCACGTCAAATTCTTGCAGAAGAAGTATCCAACGGATCAATCTGGGTTTGGCATATTTCTCCGTGATCAAGTATTTGATTGCTGAATGATGTGTGTAGACCACCACTTTGGGACCCAGCAGATATGAGCAGAATTTGTCAAAAACGTACACAACTACGAACAACTCCTTTTCGGTGGTTGTGTAGTTGAGTTGAGCTTCATTCAAAGTTCTGCTGGAGTAGTAAATGGTGTGGAAAATCCTTGCTTTGCGTTGTCCCAAAACTGCACCTACAGTAAAATCACTAGCATCGCACATCACCTCAAATGGAAGGGTCCAGTCTGGTGCTACAATGATAGGAGCAGAGATTAGCTTCTGTTTTAATATCTCAAAAGCTTCATAGCATTCTTTGGTGAAGTTGAAAGACACATCCTTCTCCAGAAGATTGCATAGAGGTTTAGCAATCTTGGAAAAGTCTTTGATAAATCTCCTGTAAAAGCCAGCATGTCCAAGAAATCTCCAAATCCCTTTGACTGATGTTGGTGGAGGTAATTTCTCAATTGTTTCGATCTTTGCTTTGTCTACCTCGATTCCCTTTTGTAAGATCCGATGTCCAAGAACAATGCCTTCATGTACTATGAAGTGGCATTTCTCCCAGTTGAGTACCAAGTTGGTATCTTCACATCTTTGTAGTACCTGTTCCAAATTTTGCAAACAGCGGTCAAAAGAATCTCCAAACACAGAGAAGTCATCCAACAAAAACTTCCATACTCTACTCCAGCATGTCTGAGAAGATGGCCATCATGCAACGCTGAAATGTGGCGGAAGCATTACATAATCCAAATAGCATTCTGCGGAAAGCAAAAATACCATAGGGACATGTAAATGTGGTTTTCTCCTGATCTTCTAGGGTGATGGCAATCTGATTGTATCCTGAATATTCGTCCAGAAAGCAATAGAACTCATGTCCCGCCAGTCTATCTAACATCTAGTCAATGAATGGTAGCGGAAAATGGTCATTCCTTGTTGCTTTGTTCAGCTTCCGGTAGTCCATGCATACTCTCCATCCAGTCACTGTTCTTGTTGGAATTAACTCATTATTTTCATTGGTGACAACAGTAATTCCTCATTTCTTTGGTACACACTGCATAGGACTCACCCAAGTGTTGTCTGCGATGGGGTATATGATACCAACATCCAACCATTTGATGATTTCTTTCTTCACGGCCTCCTTCATGATTGGATTGAGTCTCCGTTGATGCTCCACTGTGGGTTTGTACTCATCGTTCATCAGAATCTTGTGCAGGCAAAATGATGGACTAATGCCTCGAATGTCTGCTATATTCCAACCAATGACTCTCTTGTGTTCTCGTAATACTCTTAACAACTTTTCTTCCTGCTCCAATGTTAGCGAAGAAGAAATAATAACAGGTAATTCAGAAGAGTTTCTAATAAATGCATACCTGAGATGGCTCAGAAGTAACTTTAGCTCCAAGTGTGGTGGTTCTTCAATCGAAGGCTTGATTCGATCTTTCTTTGGCAGTTCCAGACTTTCAACTGGTGGTGTTGATTTGAATCGGAATGTTTGTCAAGGTAGTTGATACATTCCAGGATTTCAGCATCTAGCTCGCTGTCAGTCATGTTGGTGATGCAAGCTTCAAGTTTGTCCGTGGGAGTTTGTCAACTCTGAAGCATTCTTCTTCCTTTTCATCGCTCGGGACTTTCATGGCTTTGAAAACATTAAAGGTAACTTCGTGGTCCTGTACTTTCATGGTCAGTTCTCCTTTTTGCACATCAATCACAATTCGTCATGTTGCCAAGAATGGTCTTCCAAGAATGATAGGTACATCTTTGTCTTCTTCCATGTCAAGGATAATGAAATCTGCTGGGAGAATGAGTTTGTCAACTTTGACCAGCACATCTTCAACAACACCTCTTGGAAATGCGAGCGTTCGATCAGCAAATTGTAATGAGACTGAGGTAGGCATTGCTTATCCAATTTGCAGTTTCCTGTAAATAGAAAAAGGCATTAAATTAACACTTGCACCTAAGTCACATAAAGCCTTACCGATATAGTGTTCTCCAATGGTGCATGGGACAGTGAAACTGTCAGGATCCTTCAACTTCGGGGGAAGTTTCCTCTGAATGATGGCACTGCATTCTTCCGTCAATGCTACTGTCTCGTAATCTCCCAATCTCTGTTTTCTTGAAAGAATGTCTTTCATGAATTTGACGTAGCTGGGCATTTCTTCTATGGCTTCTGCGAATGGAATGTTGATATGTAGCTTTTTGAACACCTCCAGGAATCGAGCAAATTGCTTGTCTAGTTTGTTTTTCTGAAGACGCTGAGGAAATGGTGGAGGTGGAGTGATCTGATCTTTTTCTTTTTCCTTTGCTTCTTTTTCCTCCATCTGTGGAACTGCATCTTTTGGAACTTCTTCGACTGTTGCTTTGATTCCAACATCTTTGTTGATTTCAGTACCGCTTTTCAAGGTAATGGCTTGACATTGCTAATTCCCTCGGTTCCTTGGATTTGGTTCTGTATTGCTGGGAAGATTTCCTGGCGGTCTGTTACTCTGAGCATTGGCCAATTGTCCAATTTGATTCTCCAGTACTTTGATAGAAGCAGATTGGCTTTGAAATATAGCATCATATGCTGCTTGTTGCTTTTTTAACATCTCTGGAATTAGGGGTGTGCATTAATCGGTTTAAACCGATTAACCGAACCGTACCGACCCATTTTTTTATTACGGTTCGGTTAATTCGGTTAAATCGGTTATTACGGTTAAAATTTTTAACTTTTTCGGTTATTTGGTTCAGTTACGGTTATGAGATTCGTATAACCGAACCGACCGATTAACCAAAATTAAACTATATATATATATATGCTTCAAAACCCTAAACCAAATTAATACTTCAAAAACCTAATTTCCACTGTTCCACAGCCAGCCGCCGACTCAAATTCATAAAATTCCAATATCCCAAAATCATCATTTCTCCCAAAATCACAAAACCTTTGCAAGCGTGCAGCATCATAGTCTCTTGATTATCCGACTGATACGCTTCTGCCTGGGATGAAATTGGAGATTGACTTGCGAACAGGGCATCGATGGTTTCTCCAATCAGAGCGTAGATCAGGATCTCCTGCCGAAGGTTCATATCTCATTGGTCTTGGGATGGATCCAAAGCTCAGAAACAAGTTGGTCATTTGGAAAAATAATGAAGTTTTTTGGACTAGAGGGATTTGGCTAAACAAGTCCTTACATTCTAATTTTCGTATATAGAACTTCAGCTACACTTCAAATGAGCAAGAGAGATACTTAACTTATTCTGCAAATGAAGACGTTACATCATTTCCAGTATGGCTAATTGGTTAATAACCGAATTAATCATAACCGACCGAAATATAATGGTTAATTGGTTAATGGTTATGTGTCATAAATTGGTTAAATCGGTCACACTTTTATTTAACCGAAAATTTCGGTTACGGTTAAAATATCAAGGATTAACCGACCGAACTGACCGATGCACACCCCTATATGCAATCCATTCTTTCATTTCTGGTTCTTTTTCATGTTCCTGGCCTTTGTTCTGTTGTTGAAATCCTGGTGGTGGATAGTTCTGCTGTTGGAATCCAGGTGGTGGATTGTTCTTTTGCCCTGAATTGTTGCCCCATGAAAAATTGGGATGATTCATCCACCCTGGGTTGTAGGTGTTGGAATATGGATTGTTCCCCATGTCTGTTGAAATTATTGATATAATTCACCGTCTCTTCAAGTTGGTTTGGTTCTGGTACTCCTCCATATGGTGAACTTGTGGATCCAGTGGTAAGATTCTCCATAAATTTGCATATCTGATCCAGCTTGGCGTTGACTGCTGTATTGGCTCCAACTTCATAAATTCCTGCAATTATTTGGATCATGCTCCTTTCTATTGGCCACAAGGAATTGTTGTTGGCCATTTCTTCGATTAGGTCTCAGGCTTGATCTTCTCCTTTATCCATTAAAGCTCCTCCAGCAGCAGCATCGATTGTGGTTTTCATCAGTCCAGAAAGTCCATTATAGAAAGTTTGGACTTGAAGCCATTTGGAATCTCACGGTGAGGACATTTCCGGAGCAAATCTTTGTACCTTTCCCAAGCTTCGCAGAGGGATTCTGAATCTTGTTGCACAAAGGATGTGATGTCATTCCTCAGCTTGCACTGACTGTTGAATCATCTGAATGCATGTTTTGATGTCACACGCATTTGCTGGTAAATGAGGAAGTACAATACAGGAAATGAAGCCGTCGACCACCGGAATGGTTCTATCTCGAATGGGTATTGGTGGTGCAACTTCCAAAGGTTCAGGTTCCATGTTGATAATTAATTCTTGGCCTTCTCGCCTTTCCCTTCACAATTGTCTGATGGTTCTTTCAATTTCTGGGTCAAGCAGTCGGAGTTCAAAGCTTCTGGTTCGTCTCATGTAGTTTCTGAGAACCTGAAACACAAGGAAAAAAAAATAATAAGTAAAAAGAAATTAGATACAAGTAACGTATCTAACCCCAAAACTAAAAGTGAAAGATAAATAAGTCCCCGGCAAAGGCGCCAAAAACTTAACCGGTGCGAAATCACACGCGTATAACGCAAGTGCACGTATCGTTCAAGTAGTATAAAAAGTATCGATCCCACGAGGACTTAATACCTAATCTATTAATTTTATGAGGTCAAATAATTACTAGTATCTAACAGGTCGATTGATTAATTTGAAATGGTGATGATTCTAAATTTAAAAACAAGTAAATAAAATTGCACGAAAGTAGATTTAAGAAAATTCAATATTAAGAAACAATCTAGGGTTGTGAATCTTTCTAATATCTTTTTAAAAGATGAAGTGGTTATTTCATGTTTGTGTAAAAAAATCGGTTTACTAACCTGGAACACGAAATTATGCGAAAACCTCTGTCGATGTTCAGACGCAAATACCCAATATAACCAAATTGAACCATATGTCTATGTCAACCAAATTACCTGGATTCATTAAGATTAAGTTCCAATAGAGGTTACCCCCGCCCGACAGGTATATGTCTCTCCTGTAAGGAAATCTATTAAAGGGTTATCTATCCTCAAGGAAGATCGTGAGCTATTAAGTCTAAGGCTGAAACCTAAAATTCCTTTGTCAAGTTTATTTTAGTTTTACCAGATCAATCTTATTAGTGGCCAGTTAACAAGACGCATTAAGCTTAAGACTTAATAAGTAAACCTTTAAATTACCCAAACTACAAAATAACCCCTTATAAACCGGTGATATTAGAATTCATCACAACCCTAGATAATTAACTTAGTTACGACACATAACTAGGGCTAGTAAAAACTTAAAAGTAAAAGACATAAAATAAAATGCTGAAAAGTAAATAAAGAAAATCACAATAAAAGAAAATGCTAGGGTTAGAGGATCTACTTTTATCACCACTATTTTAGATATCTCCCTTAATATAATATATTAACTTGTGTGATATTACCAACCAGCCATATAGGCGGTAACCTGATTAAGTCAAATTAAGTCCATAAACCAGCCATATAGGCGGAAATTACCAACCGACCAACCAGGCGGTATCCATGCTTAGTCAAATTAAAACCAATTTAATATCAATTACCAACCGGCCAATATAGCGGTATCATTTTTAAGTAAAATTTTAAATAGTGAATATATTATAATTAGGGAGATTAATCTAAATAGCAGTAATAAAAGTTTTACCTTTCACCCTAGCAGTGGGAAATTACCTCCTCATGTTGAATAGTAAAAACTAAAAAGTAAAGAAAGTAAATTATTATTACAGAACGTAATTAAAATTAATTACAAAATTGAAATTAAAAGAAACTAGATATAAACCTCCCTATTTACATCAGAGAATTCAGAGAGGAAGGTACATCTGAAATCAGAAAAATGAGTTGAATTTATAGGCCTCGGTAGGGTGTCCGCATCGCGACGTGAAGCTCGCGTCGTGACGCGCATGATTGACGACGTGGAACGCGGAGGTGACGACACGTGGCAATATGTTTAAGGTGATAAGGTGACACGTGGCAGGGCGGCTGTCAACTCAATGATTATGCTGGCGTGGCGATGATGTGGCGCTGATGTGGCAATATCGATTGTCGGCACCATAGAATGATGACATATGGCACGCTGTGATTGGCTGATGATGACGTGGCGATGATGTGGCAAAGTTGACTCGGTCTTTTGCTGACATGGCGATGGCGATTGTCGGCACCATTGGATGATGACACATGACACGGCGCACGTTAGCAAATCGGCTGTGATGTTGACACGTGTCACGACGCACTTTAGCAAAGTCAAACTTCTCAGATTCTGACACGTGTCTCTGGCGCATGTTAGCATTTACCGGCGCACGTTAGGCGTCGCAACGCGTAAAATGTCCAAAATGCCCCTTTTGTCATTTTTCACTGTTTTGGTCCAAAATCACCTCCAGAGAGTCCTGAAACTTTATTTATCTATAAAATAACACAAAACATATCAAAATATTCACAAAACTCAAGAAACTATACAAAATATTAGGTCAAATGAGTGAGAAATAGTGATACATTTACCACTCATCAAAAACATTCTTCCACAAAGGATTCAACCTTAATCTTTTTTCCACCAAAACCACCTTCCAATTCCTCTCATGGGCTGGGATGCTCAAAATATAATTTTTATTCGCTACGACCCCAGGCGTCACATCGAAGCTTTGATTGTGA
>SKCR01047670.1:0-52308 GCA_019454045.1 Zanthoxylum bungeanum | reverse complement strand
AAATACTCACTTGAATGATCCAAGACGAGCAGTAGTATATGTAGCTTGCCTGAGAAGTCCAGCACTTAGGCCCTGCTCAAAGTGAAGTAGTTTAGATAGGCTCAGTATAGCAATATTTTCTAAATGCCATTGACAATGTCTAACCACAATAAGTTTAGAAAACATATTAGTACAAATGTAAGTTAAGTCATTACCAGATACATATGACTAACGAAATAGCAGTTTCTTGTTTATACAATCTATATCACCATATGTACCGTCACCGAGCATAAAAACTTTTTGTTCTTTTTTATCAAATCTAAGCTAACCAAATCAAATAAAGATCCATTTATTACACAGGTCTCATCTGCCCACACAAATAACTCAAGACACAAATTTCA
This sequence comes from Zanthoxylum bungeanum, assembly GCA_019454045.1. Classification (NCBI taxonomy): domain Eukaryota; kingdom Viridiplantae; phylum Streptophyta; class Magnoliopsida; order Sapindales; family Rutaceae; genus Zanthoxylum; species Zanthoxylum bungeanum. The sequence continues at coordinate 51,928 of SKCR01047670.1, read as the reverse complement.
ATCAGTTCACAGAACCAAACCTTGTAAAAGGCACCGGCACCCTCATTCTTAAGCATGTTCTTTGTCACCGCAGTGGCAGATCCCTGGCCCAGCTGAATTCTCACCTGAAACAACACAAAACATTCAAAATCCATCAAAATACAAATCCCATTACACCATATCACACAAGAGAGTCGAACACAAACTCCAAAATATACTCCTCAAATAACTGTAACCCCACAAAACCAAAACAAGAAAAACCTCCGAAAATACCCATCAAATCACATATCTAAAACACATCAAAAGAACCCACTTGCAGCACAAAAAGATTAAAGCTTTCACACATACAACAACATAGAAACACAAATCCATGTCCAATTTTGTGTAAAATTTGCATTACCTTGATCATATCGATGGGCTGAATGACACAGGTGGCAAGCATACCAGAGGCACCACCATTGACAAAAGGCTTAACAGTGGGCCATACACCAGCTGATTGCGGTTTCTTCACTTCTCCCATGCCGGCCTTTGGATCCAAGAAAGCTGAAGCAAGCTAGACTGCTAGAGAGAGAGAAGTGTTCCCTTGAAGAGGGTGTTGAGTAAGCGAGACCTATAAAGAAGGAAACGGCGCCTAAATAAAAACAATTTTTTTTGCTCTCTAAAAATAATTTTCTGTGTTTAATTTCGTTTTTATATGTTTTCTATTTCTAATTTATTTTGGGAAGTATTTTATTTTATTTAGTTTTGGTTTCCAAATATGATCCAACTTATTTTCATGAATATGAATATTATATTTGTACGAGTCAAAGTTGGTCCAATGGTATTTTCGTCTTTCCATCTTTAGCCCAATACTTGAGGTTGTCCCGCATCTTCAGCAATTCACGTGACTATATAAGAGTAGGGCTCAAACTCCGCAATACCAGTATTGGGTTTGGGCAGATGACTAGGCAAGTCAAGTTCCAAGTTGAAACTCGTCTATCCCACTGAAAGAAAAGGTCAGATCGTGCAATTGATTAACTCCGAATAATCAGCTACCACTACGTTAAAAATATGAGGTAGCATGTTAGTGGGGGTCGTCATTGTTAAATGCATGTGTTATCATTAAATGCATGTGTTAGAACTCTCCATTTGAGGCCTATAAAATCGAGTATAATTCACAAATCGGATTCATTCCAACTTAAGCATTACAATTCTAAGCTTAATCACTCTCACCGGAACCCTCATAATCTCCGACCCACCGCCCTCACGACAATCCACGGGGATCAAGGTAGCCTCTGACCTTGCTCCTCCTCTTATCATATTTATAGCTCATTTCCATTATCAATTTGAGCGTCGGAGTGCCTACGGCACCCACCACACGGTAGGAAGACTCTTCACGCTCACTATACCTTTTGTTTTACAGGATCGCTAGTGTCCCCTCTCTACGAAATATTGATTGTGGACCTCAGGTGAAAACCAGCGTCTACGATATTATACTAGAGAGATGAGGGATATAAATTAGAGATTTATGATACATTAGTACACCGTTTAAAATTAAACAAACAACCTTTTTTTTCTATTTTTTTGTTGAGCAAATTGTATCCTTTTTCTATTGTTTTAAATTTTAATCATACAAAGCTATTAGTGATTTAAAATCTTACCGGATTATTTTATTATTTCGATATTTAAACACTTTTATATTTGGGAGTAAAGAACCAATTTATGAGCGTGTCAAGTTTTTACGTCGTTGTCGAGAAATTCAATTTAATAGATAAAATAATAATTTAACATTATTACGTTTTTTTCACTTTTATGTTGTTTTGTGTGTTTTAAAAAATAACTTTTTTGTTGTTTTGTATATTTGAAAAAAAAACCTTTATAATTTATAGTATCAGAAATCTGACTTTAAAGGACCGCATTTGCCAATTTATACGAAAATTAGATGGGAAACATATCATTGACTCATAGAAGGCATTCAAGCTATTACTGAACGTAAAACTATAGATGGATGTGAGCTACAATCACAACTATATTTCAATTCACTGTTTTGGTCTTCTTTTATTGTTTTAAATTATAACTTTTCTTTTTAGTACCGGTATTGTAGATTTAATTGTCAATATCATACTAATCATGTGATATTTTATAAACTATACTTCTTCTTATTCGGGCATTGTGTAATATGTCTCAATTTGGTTGGGGTGAGGGGATAATTGTCGAGAATGCTTTTATTTTTGTGTTATTTTCTTTTTAAAAAATTTAAAATTATTTTGTTTTGTGCGAAAAAAAAAATTATTTTTATGTTATTTCGTAACGGGTTATTTTTAGTCTGTTCATTTTGAATTATTTAAATTTGTGAATTCTCTATAATATTTATTAAATTTGATCTTATAAGCTCATTTGACATGTATTATCAACATACATGATAACTTATAATAATAGGTTGTGAGTGAAAATTTTATAATATTTAATATTATAGTTTGTTGGATGTAGCATATAAAGGAACTAGAGTTTGTATTTTTATTTTTAAAAAAAAAACTAATCAACCTTTTACTTAGTAACCAGACATATTATCTCAGTAAGCGGTGATTATTCGCGTAAAATGGTTGAGTTTGAATTGATTAAAATAATAATAATAATCAAGTTTTTACTTAGTAACCGGACATCTTGTTTCAGTAACAGTAAGCATTGATTGTCGCGTAAAATGATAAAGCTTAAGTTGTTAAAAAAAAGAAAAGAAATGAGTGAATAAGTTTGATTTCGTAACCTCTCTAACTCAAGCAATTAAGTTTGTATGAGTGTTTTAACACTTAGTGCCATAAGGCCAACTGGTATGAGATCACCGACTCAAAACTCATTAAATGGATCAAGGAGAAAGCTTAAGGATATTATACTTTTTTTTTCTTTTTTTTTTTGACATGTGAGATCTAAGTAATTAAGTCCATATAGATGTCTTAACACCTAGTGTTGAGCAGATGTAGGACCCATGGGGTCGGATCCGTGCCCGCGTAGCGTAAATGGGTCTAACTCGTATATATCAAACATGGGTGTATTTTAATATTTTTTTAATGAAAACTACATTCTGTTACGAGTCAATATAGACCAAATCGGGGTCTGAAAACTTCGAAACGGAGTAAATTGAAGTTTCAGCGCTCACGAGCATCAGCTATCGGCACGTCGTAACGCGCAGGCTTGGGCGTCGCAATGCCAAATCTCTGAGAGTTAATGTCGCGATGCCCAATCTGTGGGAATTAGCGTCGAGCCGCTCAAGGTTTAGCGTCGCAACTCCCAATCTGCGAGAGCTCGGCGCCGCGTTGCGAAAGGGTTAGCGTCACGACGCTAGATGGTCTGAAAGCTCAGTGTCGCGACATTGGGGTCAGTGTCACGACGTTGCCGTGTGTAAAATATTGACAGAAAGTATTTTAACATTCAAATCAATTATAAACACTTTCAATTTTCTCCAAACACTTCAATACACATAAAATCCAATTTTAACATCAAAATCAATATCAACACATGTTATATAACAAACATACATGTATTTTATATATGTGTGTGTTGTGTGTGTGTGTGTGTGTGTGTGTGTGTGAGTGAATCAAACATAAACTAAAATAGAATACCACAATGAAATGACTTATTAACAATTATAGGTCACTCAAATTAGGTCAATGTTGGACAGTTATGACCCATAGCATCACTATTTGTAAAATACATTGTGGTTTTTGTACAAATTAACTATGTAACAATGGAAATTGTCTTTTTTATCATTTTGTAATTTATTTACTTTGATATATAAATGGTAAAAGTCCTTATGATTAGTTCCGGATTGATAAGATATGAGACAGTATGAATCCATAATGTTTTAATCATTAAAACATCTCTAGTCGTAGTATTATCGAGACTGGACATCGATAATGCGAAATAGACTAGTATTGCACTTGTGCGTGTTATGGAAGCGTAACAACATAATTCTCATATATTTAAGTATAGGATACTTATGCAAGTGCGGTAGGAGGTTGTGTTTACCGATGGTACGGAAACAGCTTCGCTCTGAATAGACCCCGCGAAATCCAATTGATAGTATGACTATGTGTCTATGGGAATCCGCATCAGGGTCGGTGTATTTGGTCTTAACCTGAGACTTGCATCGCTAGTACTTGCGACAATCAATACGCTTTGGTTTTGGTCGTCCAGGATTTTAACAGGTTCTGTGTACGCCTCTTCTGGGTTTATTGAGAATCGTAGTGTATTGGGTGTGATGTCAAGACGGAAGTATCACTTCAGTCATATGGATATGATGATCACGCAGGGATACAGAACTGGTTCTCTATTGTGTTGCAACCATCGGGATAATATTACTAAGTCATGATTATCCGATTAAAGAGACTAGTTGCTTGATATCCGATATATGCTTCGTACGAGACATACATTATTTCAGCCCTAGGCCTTGCATGTGACATCTGATACTGGATCGCTATACGTAATACTACTTATACTACGTCTGACAAAGATCATATATTCCATTAAGAATATTTCTGGAGAATTGGGTAGGCACGGTGCTTTGCTATAAGCCAACCATACCTTGTAAATCGGTAAAAATATAGTACGGGGTACGTACGTGTTCGGATAGTCCGACGACCGGATTTACTGCCAACATATCCAGGGATCTCTTGGGTCGCTTCCCGAAGATTCACCGATGATGTTTGATTCGAACATAATTAATCCTGGATTAATTACGGAGAGATTTTATCTAGGATAAAATACTTTTTTAAGAGATGGAAAGATTAATTCGGAATTAATCGATAAAATACTATATTCGATATATTAAACGAAATTAGATTTCGACGCGAAATTAAAATTGGATTTTAATTCGGGCAAACGAATTAATTTAGAATTAATTCGCAAGCGATGTGAATAGTAATTTTACTTGGCATAATTATTTTAATTAAATTTGATTTAATTATGTCGCAACGAAAAATTCGTTAATTCAGAATTAGCGAACCCCGAGTCCGTGAGTGTTTGCAGGCCCACTCGGATTTCGAATCAAGTGGGGCCCACAAGTCACATCACATGTCACATCACTAGTCATTCATTTACTTTAATGTGATGGAAGTTAGTGAAGACTTGTTTTGCACACAAGTTGACATGATGATGGATTGATTGACCTTTACCAAACATTTGGTAAATGATTTTAATTTTTGAAATTTAAAATTCAAGTCAACAAAATCAAAAACTCTCCTCACTCTCTCACACAATTCACTCCTATTACAAGCAAAAGAAACTCTCCCAATATTTTCTTTATTTGGCCGAAAGTTGAAGGTGAAGGAAATGTGAATTTTGTTGCAAAATATTACCAAGAGCTAGCACTCGAAAGGATCATCACAAGATGATAGGGAAACCATCTCAAGAGCTTGGAATCCTCACAAAGCTTGGAGCTTGGAGACCTACAATTGGAGACCACCTTGGCCGAATAGATCAAAAGTTCTTGGAGTTCATTTTCTTCTCAACACAATGTAAGAGTGTTTCCACCTCACTTCATTTTGTATTCATTCTTTTCAATGCTTAAATATGATATTGGGACCACATTAGAAACCAATAGTCAAGTGATTCTATAATAGTAGTCATAGCTCCAAACTATCATTTAGATTTCCAAACTCTAATTTAATGTTCTATGTCTAACATGAACATATTTGACTCAATGACAAACATATTGTGTTTATGCTTCTAAAGCATCTATACATAACTCATTAGCATAATTTCAACTTCAAGTTATATTATCATGTATCCAATACATATTATATCACTATCTGCTTCAATAATGAAAATAATTCACTAATGAAAACACAGTTTTAGAGTCCGTAGGGAAAACATAGACCAAATCGAGGTCTGGAAACTCCGGAATGGAGAAATTTGAAGTTTCAGCACTCATGAGCATCAGTTATCGGCTTGTCGCGACGCGCAGGATTGGGCGTCATAATGCCCAATATGCGAGAGTTAGCATCGCAACTCCAATCTGCGGGAGTTAGCGTCGTGACTCTCAATCTACGGGAGCTCGGCGTCGCGCCATGTAAGAGTTAGTGTCGCGACACCAAATGGTCTGAAAGCTCAATGTTGGGATTAGTGTCGCGACGTTGCTGTGTATAAAATAATGGCAGATAGTATTTTAACTTTCAAATCAATTCTAAACACTTTCAATTTTCTCCAAACACTTCAATACACCTAAAATCCAATTTTAACATCAAAAACAACATCAACACATATTAGACAACAAACACACATGTATTCTAAATACATATATGTATTTATTTGAATTAACATAACCCAAAATAGAATCCCATAATGAAATGACTTATGAACAATTATAGGTCACTCATATGTGGTCAAATGATTTTAGAATAATAGCCATATCTCCAAGCTATCATCTATAGTTCCAAACTATAATTTAATGTTTCATGTCCAACATGAATATATTTGACTCAATGACAAATATATTGTGTTTATGCTTCCAAAGCATTCATACACAATTCATTAGCATAATTTCAACTTCAAGTTATGTTATTATGTATCAAATACATAATATATCATTATTTGCTTATTAATGAAAACAACTCACTAATGAAAACATAGTTTTATAGAATATCAAACTCATATAGTAAGATTGATTCCAATATCCAATCATTTTCTCATTGTTGAAATATTATGGAGAACTTCCAAAGTTAACAAGCTTGACTCCAATGCTAGCAAGCTTCATTACAAGATCCAATCTTGATTTATCCTTGTTGAAAAATTGTAGAGAACTTCTAAAACTTCTCTAAATATTTCTTTTACTTATGCTAATATTTGTAATTCTTATTTGTTTTAGCTTTCACAAACTTAACTTTCTTAAGCTCTATCTTAATTAAAACCCTGCTCTAGCTTGACTTTTATAGCAAAACTTATGCAATTTTTAATTAATAAAAGTCTTAATCATCTTTTAGGTCGGCTTAAACAAATTTATCCAAATATGTATAATTAGGTGTGACTAATCACATTTGTCTATCACTTTGATTTAATCCAATTAAATCCAGACAAAGATTAGCAAATGGATTAGTTTATTGTCTACCACTTTGATTTAATCTAATTAAATCGAGCAAAATACACCTATAATTACATATTTGTAATTATCAAAACATTATCCAATGGTAAAAATATTTATGAAATTATAATAAAATACTTGTGTGATTTTGGATTAATCTAATTAATCCAATTGGGTCAAAGTCAATAATTAATTATTTTAGTTGATAATTATAATATCAAATATTATTTATTATCAAAAATTATCGCATACCCAAGTGCTCAACGAGTACACTTCATATTATGAGACTTTCTAAGACCAGACACGTTCATCATATAAGACTATCTTATATATACGTAATTCGACCACCTTCAAATTACGAAGAACACGAACGACATTTCTAAACTATACAAGTCGAGGTCATCACATATGTTTAACAATTCATATGTGGTAGACTATCTGAGTCGTGCTTAGGAAACATATATTACACCGTCACGTTTCTTAAACGCTCATCTCATGTCGACATGTACACGATCATTTACAACATATTGGCTTTAGTGCCAAAGTATTAAGAATCACGATTTACTCATATGGATACCTAAACCCTTTATGGTACACATACTACCCGACGAATTATATCTTTACGCACTTGATTAATGAGTGTATTGGTCCACACTCAATGAACATATAACAGTCATACAATGAAAGGTCTCTGACATGCAAAACATCAAAATGTGGAAGTATCACACACAAAATTAATACAATCATATAGTCAAAAAATCACATACGCTACTCGACTCGAGGATATTCCTATTGACGGTGGTGAGTACTTCCGACTATTATGAGCCACCTGTGAGTCATTCAGTATTCGCTCAAATGAATATCCACATGTCTATACGAGCTTCTTATGCTCATGGTTCATCGGGTTAAACCAGTGAAACTCTAATTCCTATATACGACATGTGTTAGTCTTGTAGGTTATAGGAATTCGATCGTTTTCCAAAACCAACAAATAAGTATACTTACTTTAAGAATAGTTTATAATAGTAATATTATCCCACTGTCAGACCACTCAGTGTCCAATATTACTACATTATTATTCTAAGATTGATTTCATTCTTAGCATATTTATATATAAATCTAATATGCATAATGACATTACTATTAATAAAGATTGAAATGAAAAAAAATAGTTATTTAATTAATAAATAATAAAATATAATGTATAATACATTATTTGGATTGGCGCTCCAAATACCGACTCCAACACCTAGTTCCCTAAAGCCAACTGGTTTGAGAGTCACCGGCCCGAAATTCGTTACAGTGGTTAAAGATGTATCATTAAAAAAAAATTATATATAAATAAACTATCATTGTAAAAAAAGTGTAAATTATAATATAACTTTATAACAAAAATATTATTATTTTTTTCAATAAGATCTACGAATATTATGGACATAATAAATTGACTAGTATTTTAGCTCATGTGTGTATGAAAAAATGATAAAATATACATAATGATTTACTTATTTGGTAATTTATAAATAAAGAAAATAATTAATAACACCGATGTTTCATCTTTTAATCAAAATATTAGAAAACTTAATTTCTTTTAAGATAGTACCAAGTCAAGAGAGATTATTAATGAATAATATAAATTATTATATTTCCTTTTACAACATTTCATTTTTTTCAATAAAACCAGAGGGAAGGTAGACTAAATTTAACAACTAAAATCATAAAACGGGTCCAAACTTCACAAAAAATTCCCCTTCGAGTAAAAATAAAGGAAAAGAAAAGAAGAATTAATTATTCAATTTTACTAAAAAAAGAAAGGTTAAAAATGTAATTTGACATAGCCGACTGTTATGTGGGCCAGCATAAAAAGGCTGGCGACAAGTGTCATTTCCGGACTCCAAATTTTCATCAAATCGCATTTAACAAATTCTTCAGCGTCAACGGATCAATGAAGTGAAAAAAACCATATAATATATATATAAAGAACTGAATCCAGAGCAATAGAAGATCATGTTCACTGATTTGTGATCGAACGAATCGGCTTAAAATTGTGCGTTAAACAAAAAAGAAAAATTAGGGTTCTTGGGTTTGTGGGTATTTTCAAAAAGGCAAAGAAATGAGAGAAATCATAAGCATACACATTGGGCAAGCTGGGATTCAAGTGGGGAATTCATGCTGGGAACTTTATTGCCTTGAACATGGTATTCAGCCCGATGGCATGATGCCCAGGTATATTTTGTAATGCCCTTTTTGATTTTGTGTGTTCAGTTTTAAATATGCTTGTAAAGATCAAAAGTTTATGGGTTGATTTGTTGAAATGTGAAATCTTGGAGGGTTTTTTTGGGGGTAAAGTTTTGGGTCTGTATGAGTATTAAAGATCAAATCTTTGTGGCTGAATTTATGGGAATGCGAGGTTTGCGTGGTGGATTTATTGTGTGTATTCTTTAAAATTTCATTGTTTATGCCTTTTTCGATTTTGTGTGTTTAGTATTGAATGTGCTTGTAAAGATCAAAACTTTATGTCTGAATCATATGTGTGTGTGTGTGTGTGTTTTGTTGGAATGTGATGATAAAATAATGGGTTTTCTTGTGAAAATTTCGGATCTTTATGAGTGTTGACGTTTATGGATAATGGCTTGGTTTTGTATCTGTAATTTTTATTAATGAGCATGCAAAGATCAAAACTTTGTGGCAGGTTTATTGGATTTGTTGGTGAAATCATGGGTTTTCAAGGCAGATTTATTGTGTTGTAGTGAAAAGTTTGAGCTTTGGGTCTAGATGTGTATTAAAATAGATCTTGATTATGTCATTGCGATTGTTTCTTTAATGAGCCTGTAAAGATCAAAACTCGGTGGGTTTACTACATTTATTTTAAAAAATGTTTGGGTAGAGTGTTAAAAATGATTTTGAATAAATGTATTACCGTTTTATGATGTGTATGTACTTTTGTCAATGAATATTTAAGGTTAAGAATTTGTGGCTGAATTTGCAGGGATATGATCGTGAAGTCATGGGTTTTCTTGGTGGTTTACTGTAAAAAGTTATAGTTTTAGTTCTGGATGAGTGTTGAGTTGATCTTGATCATCTATCATACAAGTATTAAAAAAAATCGGGACTGAGTTTGTGGGAATATGATGGTGAAATTATGGGGTTTCTTGGAGGGTTTATTGCATTTATAGTAAAAAGTTATAAGTTTGGGTATTTATTGGTGCTTTAGTTGTTTTGATTGTACCCTTTGAATATTGGTATGTTTTCTTTGTCAATAAGCATATAAAGATCAAAACATTGTGGCTAAATTTGTTGAATTGTGGTGAAGTCATGGTTTTTTGTGGTGCATTATTGTTTAATGCCTCAGCTTTAATTGATGTAATATTTTGTTTAATGCCTCAGAAAGATCAAAACATTTGAATGGATTTACCGCATTATTGAAAAGGTTTAAATTTTTTCCTTTCTATGTGTTTTATTGGGATGGGCATAAAAACTTGCTAGTGATTATACAGTATAATAATTTGTAGAAATGATTGTTCAGAAGAACCCACAATTTACGTTTTTTTGGTTTATAAAATAGGTTTTTATACATTATAATGTCAAAGTATTTATGGTGTTTTTGTGGTTTAATGAAAAATTTACAGCTAATTTGTATGAATAAATATAAATTATAGCAATATAATAGTTAAGCATTTGGTCCAAAATATTTATATATTCCATTCAATAAAATAATTTATTGGTTTACTTTTCTAGTTGAATGTTTGCACAACTTGATTTTTTATTATGTTTACTCAAATTTAGGTGATAATTATGATGACCTTTTTATTTTTTGGTGTGGCAGTGACACTTCAGTGGGGTTTGCCCATGATGCCTTCAATACATTCTTCAGTGAAACTGGTGCTGGCAAGCACGTGCCAAGAGCTGTGTTTGTTGATCTTGAACCAACTGTCATTGATGAAGTTAGAACGGGTACTTACCGCCAACTTTTCCACCCAGAGCAGCTTATCTCTGGCAAGGAAGATGCAGCTAACAATTTTGCAAGAGGGCACTATACAGGTAATGCTTTTTGTAAATTGCATGAAGCAACATGCATTGGATGTCTGGTGGTTTTGATTGATTGTGGTTTTGTTGTGCAGTTGGGAAGGAAATTGTGGATCTTTGCCTTGATCGAGTCAGGAAGTTAGCTGCTGATACGTACGGGGCTGCAAGGGTTTTTGGTGTTCAATGCTGTTGTGGTGGTACTGGTTCTGGTCTGGGATCATTGCTACTAGAACGCCTATCTGTGGATTATGGAAAGAAGTCGAAGCTTGGCTTCACTATCTACCCTTCTCCTCAGGTACCTATAATAGATTTTGAATGATTTAAAGCGATGATAATCTACTTCAATTTCTTTCCATTAATTTTTTCTGTGGTTTGCACTTGGAGACCTGGATCAAGAAATTATAAGCTGTGACCATGTCTTGAATATTGATCATTATATCAAGTCTGACATCAAAACTTGGAACTCCATAGCTGTTGGTGGTCTTTACTTTTTTCTAGTAATGGTCACTGTCTTGTTATAAATACATATGTACATATATATTAAAACATAATTGACTTGTACCACCTTTAATTTCAGGTCTCAACGGCTGTTGTGGAGCCTTATAACAGTGTTCTGTCTACTCATTCCCTTCTTGAGCACACAGATGTTACTGTGCTATTGGACAATGAAGCTATTTATGACATCTGCAGGAGATCCCTAGATATTGAGAGGCCAACTTACACTAATTTGAATCGATTGATATCTCAAATCATATCATCTTTGACAACTTCTTTGAGGTTTGACGGAGCTATTAATGTCGATATTACTGAATTCCAGACTAACCTTGTACCATATCCCCGTATCCATTTCATGCTTTCTTCATATGCCCCTGTTATCTCTGCTGCAAAGGCATACCATGAGCAGCTATCAATTCCCGAGATCACGAATGCAGTGTTTGAGCCCTCAAGCATGATGGCCAAATGTGACCCCAGGCATGGGAAGTACATGGCTTGCTGCTTGATGTACCGAGGAGATGTTGTTCCCAAGGATGTTAATGCTGCTGTTGCCACCATCAAAACCAAGAGGACTGTGCAGTTTGTCGACTGGTAAGGAACTCCCATCTTACTAGCCGGAACTGAGAAATTCTTTAGAGTTATATGACAATTACAAATCTGTTGGAAGTTTTTTTTTTTTTTTTGAAAATAGTGTTTGATATGGAAATTTTATCGCTGAAAGTGAATCCATCTTCGAGATAACTTTTTTCCTTTTCTGGTTGCGGAAAATTATTTCACTATAGGACTCTAAACATTGACTTCTCAACAGAAGCTTGAATTAATTAATTTTGTTAGGTTTTTGATAATTTATTGTCATAAAGCTTAGAAACAAGGTGTAGGATATTAGTACTTCTATATTACCTCTCAAGTGGGAATGCATACACAACCGTGTAAGTTTATGTTACCTGTTTGGTGTGCTACATTATAACCTCTCTAACAATTTCCTGTTTGGAACCACAGGTGCCCAACTGGCTTCAAATGTGGCATTAACTATCAGCCTCCAACGGTCATTCCTGGAGGTGACTTGGCCAAGGTGCAGCGAGCTGTTTGCATGATCAGCAACAACACGGCAGTGGCTGAAGTGTTTTCACGCATTGATCACAAATTTGATCTCATGTATTCCAAGAGGGCATTTGTCCACTGGTACGTCGGTGAAGGCATGGAGGAAGGTGAATTCTCAGAAGCCCGTGAAGATTTGGCTGCTCTTGAGAAAGATTATGAGGAAGTTGGTGCAGAAGGTGTTGATGATGAAGATGAAGGTGAAGATTACTGATGTACTTTCTGCGTAAGACAGAGAAGGATGTTCATTCTGCAAGGACAATTATATGGAAATTGTTTCAGAAATGTGAGGGTCTGTCCTGAACCCTTGGTCCCTTTTTATTTTTATTGTATTGTTTCTTTTGCTGTTGAATTCTCAAAATTGTGCTTATGTTTTGCTTCAACATGCTTTTAATGGCATCAGTGAAGTGATATTTTAGAATATTTCGTGGCACCAACTATTTTCCTTTACTACATCTGTGTGAATGCTATCGCATTTTTGTGTGTGATCATTGTTATTGTGGTATTCTCTCAAGTTCTTGTCATTCCCCTTCTAGTGTAAAAGAGTTAGATAGAGCTGCTATTTGTGACTGCTGGATGCATTTGATTTTTTAATATTCCTGTCAATTATTAAGAGTAAAATATATTTTTTAGAAGCTTTTTTCTTATGTATTTTGTTAGGGCAAAATATGGCACGACGCAATCTAACTAGACTGGCCCAATGATTATTGGGCCATGACTCCTTGAAGACCCAGTCAACAGGACATTGCTGCCTCTGAAGTCCAATGACTAGATTTGACTGCTGGCCTATAAGGATCTAGCCGACTAGAATTCCAGTGAACTTGATAAGTTCAGTCAACTTGCGCATTATTGGCACGTGCCTAATATTTCAGCCATCATGCTTGGAACAAAGAGTATTCCAGTGGACTGATTAAGGTTTAGGAAACTAATCCCATATTATTTAGCTATCCAGTCGATAAGATCCAATGTACACACGAGTCCTATTTCTATTAGGATTCGAATCCCTTCTTTTACGAGATATCTCTCAAGAATCTCGAGATTACTCAAATTTTACGAATTCATTCCAGCTCTGACTCACAAACTTGAGATTCAGAGTCATTGCCTTCACTCCGCTTAGACACGCTATCTCTTCGGCTCTCATGGCATGCAAATCAAGATACAATGTACCACTCTTCTCTTGTTTTCTTTTAGACCACTGTTTTCGCCATTAACTTGAGCGTCAGAGTGTCTACGACAACCACCACATCGGTTGTCAGTCAATTACTCTCTCGACTGTGGACTGGATGCAAGATTCACCTTCTATAATTTGGTGCCCACTATGGAGCCATAGTAATTCATAGCAAGTTAGAGCCCAGCTCGCCGGACTTCCCAAAAAACCCATGGATTCCGACCAACGTTTCCGATCAACTCGTCGCGATCATGGACCAATTGAAGGAAAACACAGCAAGGATGACGGAACTCGAATGAGAGAACGCCGTCATCCAAATGGAAAATTCAGCCTTCCAAGGCCATCTTGAACGCCTCACTTTCGCATTCAGCTCTCGAGCCCTCCCACCAGTGCAACAAGTAGATGAAGTGACCAAAATGATTGCTGAATTGGAAGCGATTATTGCTTCCCGGCTTCTAAGAGTCAAAGTCTCAACTCAAAAAAGCAGAAACAACACTGATGTTCCTTTCACCGAGAACATCGCAGTAGTTGAGCTTCCCCGAAAGTTCAGCGTCTCACACATGCGCATGTATGATGGATCAACTAACCCGAACAAACACATAGCCTCTTATAAGCAGAAAATATACACTATGGCCATCCCACAAGCCCAATAGGAAGCATGCGTGCAAAAGGTTGGGGTCCACCATAGTGGATCCATAATTAAAGTGGTTCATTAATCTAGCAAACTGTTCCATAAGTTCTTTCGAGTCACTTGCAGACTTGTTAGTGTATGAATTCCCTGGCAGTTGCGCGATCAAGAAAATAACTGAAGATTTGTATGTCATAGTGCAAAAGCGAGGGAACCATTTCGAGACTATGTGAATCAGTTCAACGTGGAGAATGTGACCATCATCAACCTTCATTCGTCCACTAGTGTTGAGGCCTTCAGAAAAGGATTACTCCCCGATGGGAACTTTACCAAAATATAACTCTCTATAAGTGCTCTAGTATGGATGAGGCCTTACCTCGTGCTATGGTAGAAATTACGTGGAAAGAAAATATGAGGAACATTAGATATATATCTTCTATGGAATGGGGCAAGGCCAAACCCTCACCCAAGAGATACAAAGAACAAGATTCGAATCTTCGTCCAAGCGATCGAACGAACAATGAGAGAGGTGATCATTAACCACTCCCTTGAGATGACAGAAGGACGACGTCCTACGACATAAGATCTTCTTCATCCAGTCAACCAAAACTTCTAGAGTATAATTTTGATGTGTCATTTGGAGACTTGATGGCCATCCTCAAGAAGATGGGAAACACAGTACGATGGCCCGAGTGAAGTCAGGAAAGTACGGGAAAGAAAGACACAAGCAAGTGTTTTGAGTTCCATTGACACTACGGACACCTCACAGCTGATTGTGTAGCCCTCATACTAGATTAGTTACTCAATAAATGACACCTTAAGGAGCCGTTGACAAACAAAAGGAAAAAGACACTAGAAATGAGATAAGACAAAACGATGAACCTGCAACCCCTCCCCCAATCGACAATTGTGTGAAAGTCATCACTAGAGGATCTAGTATTAGCATAATATCATATTATTTGGCCAAACGATATGCCCGATAAAAGATCCCATAAGTTACTCCATCCTCATGAGTAGAAGAAGCACACACCAACCTTGTCATCAGGTTTTCAGACGATCAAAGAGTGAATATTCTCAATCCACACCATGACGCCTTTGTTTTATCCTTACATGTGGCTAATTTCATGGTGCATCGAATCTTAGTGATAACAGGCCTTCAACTAACATTTTTTTCTCGGCAGCGGCGAAAGAGATTGACATTCTAGAAAATAGCCACAACAAATGATCAACCATGTTAGTCGATTTCAGCAAAAAACAGAAGTTCACTTTGAGTGAGATACAACTCCCACTCTATGTGGAAGAAGTCAACATAATGGTAACTTTCATCATACTGGATTACCCATCGACCTATAATATAATAATGACCTGACCATGAATCCATCATATGAGAGCATTGCTGTAGACATTTGCATTTTTGCGTGAAAGCCCGATGATGAGCCTCGTATGAAGGCACTACCCGATAAGTTGCGGAAGTCTCGGGAAACGGACGTCGGAAGGGAAAATTCAAGAAATAAATACCTTGTCAATTTAATTCGTTTATTTAGCCTCGGATTCGCTCAATTAATCTCCGTTTTAAAATATTAGGCTCGGCCCAAAATCTCTGCAACCCACACCAAGCCACACGTCCAAGCCCAAAGAACTAAGCCCACACGCCCAAGGCCCACCAAATCTCATCCAAAAAAATATTCAACACATTAAACACATGTCTAAATTAAATCTAATCCAAATAAATACCATTCCTAATTTAATCAAATCCCCTCACTAAATTAAATAAATCACCTACCAAATTAAAGAAATCCCCTGACCAAAAATACAAATATTATTTCCCTAAATTAAACACACCCATAATTGATTGATTTGTTCTTTTTTTTTTTAAGCCATAAACACACAAGGAAACCTTAGATACACTATTATAAAAGAAACCAGAATTGCAAACCCTAAGAGGCTCTCATCTCTCTAAAAAAAACGTAAGCAACAAACGCCTCCCGCTCTCTCCTTGGCTCTCCATTCACGACATCCCCCCTCAAACTACACGCACAGCAGCCCATCACGCCCTTCACAAACCCTATTCATGGATCTCTCAATCCGCACTCACTCACCGACAGCAACAAGCCACCCTCAACCAATTAAACATCAGCAAAATAACCCAAAAAATCGACCCTAAAACAGTCCAAAATAGTCCCCAAAACAGCGAAAGAAAAGATTGAACCAGCGAACCGGAAAAGTTACAGAACATTAACCATTCCGACGACGACATAACGCACTTCCAAGAAGCGACTTAAAAGGTAAGACCTGATGGCACCTTTTATTTACTTTCGTTCATCTTCTTCGGTTGTTTATTATTATTTCATTGCATGTATTTTGATGGTTCATGTATATTACTGTTATTGGATGAATGATTTTGTGCTATCTCTCGCGGTATATCGGATGGAAACCCATACGTAAATTCCATAGCCGAATCCGAATGGACGGTAGTACGGTCTGTACTTGGGATACAACTCCACATACCGCTTGAGAAACTTCCAAGCACACGTTTCATTTAGTTGTCTAATTTTACGTTTATCCATGGTTTGCGTTTTTTTATTCCGTTATTCATTTTCCGCATGACATTGCTTTGTTTATTTATTTATGTATTGTTAATCCATTGCGCATAGACTAATCTTGATGGATTAAAGGTCCTCATTTGGTGGGAGAAAATGCCTAAATGTTACCTTTATCACGATGTTTTGCCGCGCCAGATGAAGTATGTTTGATTGAATGTGAGATATGTTCAATCGGACATACGAGGTCCTATATAGATGTCGGCCTTGGTCGTATTTCCTTTGTTGATTTATGCATTGTAATTTGATGCGTATCGGCTAATTACGTTGGTTTAAAGGTCCTTCATTTGAGGGAGAAAAAGCCTAAAAAGGCTACATTTACCACAAAATTTTACCGCGCCTTTTAGTATTCTATTTACTTTTCGTATATTATTTCTTTGTTTGTTCATGCATTGTTTCTTGATCATGCACGTTGGTATAAAGGTCATCTATTTGAGGGAGAAAAAGCCTAAAATGCTACCTTTACCACAATATTTCGCCGCGCCCTTCCCATATTGACTTTGCTATCCATCTTTGTCCTAGTTGTTTTCCACCTTTTCATCTTTGCATTCGTTCCATAGTTGTTTTCTATCTTTTCATCACATTTCATGCATGTTTGCTTCTTTAGTCATTTCTTTTGTTTGCTTCTTTAGTCATTTTTTTTGCATTACATAACTAACCATATCATTTCATTATTGACGCTTTTACCTTTATTAATTATTTATAATTCTGTATTTATTTATTTCATATGTTTATGAGATTGTGCGCTCGCTTTTATTATTAATGATTTTGTAGTTGTTATTAATTACACTATTGCACTTTACTGTTTAATACGTTTATGAATTATGCATGTTGCCTTCATTTTTTATTTACGATTATGGGTGTGCAAACTTGCGTGTTGCTTAAATTGTCTGTATGTGTTGCATGGGGGTTGGTTATACTATTTCATAAATCTTTTCATTACAATTGGCATAAGTAAGGGGCCATTCCGAACCCAACGGTTTGAGGTTTTCCCTTGTGAGGGATGAGTGCGACCTTAAATCATTTCTCAGTTCATACTGGGTGGCGACTCCATTTATTCTCCGGTTTAGTCCCCCATGTGCTACTCCGTACTCCTGATCGGGCGGCGAGCCCGGGCAGCGATGTCTACTTCTGTACCTCGTCTACAGTCTGACGACTCCATTGGGGATAGAGAATCGGCCCCGAAATAATGTCTTGTAATGTTTGTGATTTTTTCTTTAGTTAATCTTGTCTAAAGTTGATTTAACCTAAGGTATTATTGGAGTTAGATAATGATTGGTGTCTTCTTTCACTCACTACCTTTTTGTAGCCAAAAGGAAACGTTGTGAAGACATCTAGATAATCATTTACTCGAAGCTTACCTTGGAGTATATTTAAAGTGATGGACTAATTTGGATGATCTATTGTTATTCCCGTCACCAAGGCGATAAGAGCCTAAGAGGTAAGGGTATTTAAGAGAGTTCGCTCTACCATCCCTCTAGGGAATTTTCAATAGAGGAATCCATTTGACAGTCATTCATGTATCGTGAAGTCGTTTTCGCTCGAAGCGGCGGATCGTTATATGGTACCATCACTCGTTGTCACGTACCTTAAGGTATAAAAAAGGTGCGCTCACTTGGTCGCTCGAACCCTTGAGTGGGGAGACCTAGTTGTGGGTAATCCTTCGCATAATTATGACCCATAGTATCACTATTTGTACAGAACATGGTATTGTTGTACAAATTAACTATGTGACAAAGGAAATTGCTCTTTTATCATTTATAATTGGATTACAGGGATATATAAATGATAAAAGTCCATATGATTAGTACCGGATTAATAAGATATGAGACAATATTAATCCACGGAAGGTTTAATCATTAAATATCCCTAGTCGTAGTATTATCAAGACTGGACATCGATAATGCAGAATATACTAGTATTACACTTGTGCGCGTTATGGAAGCGTAATGGCATAGTTCTCGTATATTTGGGTATTGGATACTCATGCAAGTGTAATAAGAGGTTCTGTTTACAGATGGTACAGAAACAGCTTCACTCTGGATAGACCCCTCGAAATCCAATTGGTAGTATGACTATGTGTCTATGGGAGTCCGATTCAGGGTTGGTGTATTTGGTCTTAACCTGAGACTTGTATCGCTAATACTTGCAACAATCGGTATACTTTGGTTTTGGTCGTCCGAGGCTTTAACAGGTTCTGTGTACGCCTCTTCTGGGTGTACTGAGAATCGTAGTGTATTGGGTGTGATGTCAAAACGGAAGTATCACTTCAGTCATATGAAGATGATGATCACGCAGGGATACAAAACCGGTACTCTCTTAAATGCTGTAGCTATCGGAATAATATGACAAGGTCATGATTATCCGATTAAAGAGACTAATTGCTTGTGATCCGATATATGTTTCGTACGGGACGGACACAATTCCAGCCCCAGGCCTAACATGTGACATTAGATACTGGATCGTTATACGCAATAATACGTATACTACGCCTGACAAAGATTACATATTCGTTTACATAATATTTCTGGAAAATTGGGTAGACACGGTGCTTTGCTAGAAGTCAACTCTTGTAAATTGGTAAGGACGTGGTACTAGGTACGCACATATTCAGATAGTCCGATAACTGTATTTACTGCCAACATATCCAGGGATCTCTTGGGTCGCTTCCCGAAGATTCACCGTTGAGATTTGACTCGAACAAAAAATTAATCTGGGATTAATTATGAGAGAGAAAATTAATCTGGGATTAATTACGGTAATAAATTAATCTGGGATTAATTAAATGAGAAAGAATTAATCTGGGATTAATTCCGTCGAGAATTTATCTAGGAATAAATTCATCGAGAAGAGAGAATGCGATTAATTTAGAATTAATCAGTAAAGTAATTTAATAGTTAAATTAGATTTTATTATTTAATTTATTTAATTGAGCTAAAATAATATATTAGATATATTAATTGAAATTAGATTTCAATGCAGAATTAAAATTGGATTTTAATTCAAACTAACGAATTAATTCGCGAGCAACTTCCGTAATAATTTTGCTAGGCATTATTATTTAATTAAATTAGATTTAATTACGTTACGACGGAAATTTCGTTTAATCGGATTAAACGAAACCGAGCCAGCAGTGTGTTGGGGATGCCACTTGAATTTTGAATTTAAAGTAGGGCCCACCAACTTACATCAAATGTCTACACAAGTGATGGAAGTGGTTGGCTTGTATTTATTGTAACCTACACAACACACTTTACTTTTTACTTTTTGGAAAAGTATATACACTTTTTGGAAAAAAGAATTTTGGTAATTATTTTTTGAAAACAAAACAAAACTCATTTCTCTCCTTTTGCTCTCCATGGCCGAAGCATATACTCCTTGGAGGAGAAAATTTTCTGTCATTTTTTGTTCAAGCTAGCACTTAAAGGAGTGAATCAATGTGATAGAGAAACTCACCCAAGTGTTGGAACACTCAAATAAAGCTTGAAGCTTCCACCTACATCCATGAAAAAGTCTTGAAACCCATCCGATCAAAGTAAGTTTTTCCGCAACTCTCTTTGAATATTCGCAATTTAATCATGCTTAGTGATCTTGTGGCATGTCTTGGAGACTTACAATGGTATCAGAGCCATCTTAAGTTTGATTTGGAATTTTAGGGTTCATGACTTTAATTGGGGATTTTCGTGTTTAGAACTTGATTTTCTTAAATTGGTTGTTGGGTTGTGTTTGAATGATGTTGAATTGGATTTGTGCATCTTCAATTTTGTGAAAAATTTATAGGATTAATTTTCCCCAAAATTACCCATTGGCCGAATTATGAACCCTAGAAGTATCATGGTGATTTTTGAATTTTAACAATTGGATGTGTTAAATGGCATGATAGAAATAATGAATGTTGATTTAAATTGGATTGAAATCAAATTGAATATTTTTATTGCCAATTGCCGTGATCCATAATGCATGTTATTAGATTGATTTTGCTTCAATTTATGTTAGACATGAATTGGAAATGTAGAGCATGATTAATTGAATTAATTAGTGTTTTGGAAGCATTAGACTAATTAATTATGGTAATTACACTTGAATTGAATTAATTGTAATTTGGAATAATGAATTAATTTAATTTGTTGTAATTGGGCTTAATGGGCTTGGTTGGGCCAAGTTTGGTTAGGATAATTGGTTAGATCTAATTGGGCCTAAAACAATTTCCATAATGTCCAAATATGATAATTGGATCTTTAAATAATTTAATTGGGCCTAAATTGATTTTTGTCATAGAGTGATTCCTAATTGGGTCTTTGCATCTTGGGTTTGACCCATAATTGTCAAAGTCCATGTCTAAAGAATTAATTAAAAGCCCATTGGACTTTAATTGAATAATATCATATAGTGATTAGGTCTTTGAGACCCATAAAGATTGGATTTGGAATCCAAGTCTAAAAATGACAATTAAAAGTGTAATAATTTAATTTGGAATTAAATGTGAATTAGTATTGAATATAATTTAAATTGGATTTAAAATTATAGTTCGATATAATTCAAGAATATGTACTTTGAGTATTTATTCTTAAATGAGTTGTACTCACGCGAATCAAATCCTTGTTTGAACATTGGATGGTCATTAATTAAAGATTAATTAATTGGATTAGATTGATTGATAACATGCTATGTGTGAATATTTGGATGTATGTATGAATAATGTATATCAGATGGATATTAGAAGGGTGAGGGTAATTTTGGAAATTATTGTAATATTTAACCTGGGACGAGTTTGTGTCTTATGACAATTGGGCCAAAAGCTTCTAAAATATCGATGGGTCACTTTGTGTTTGGGCCCCCTATCATTTGAAGTTGTTTAGCCATGTTATTGCAAAAGCGTAAACCTGTTGGGTCTTTTTCAACTGGGACAAGTTTACACCTCGTAATAATATGATTGACTGCTTCGAAATGATAATGGGCCAACTTGTATGAAAATCTTGATGGGCTTATGAAGTCTAAACATGATCCAAATATGTCAGAAGTATGAGTTCGATATCCGCACTGGCTTTCATTCAGAAAGGATACGCATTGTTACGGAATATTGGTATACTTTTGGATGCTTCTAAGTTCACCCCCATGACCACGGTTGCCGAAAGCCCAATTCGTCATTTCTAGACAATGACATGATCTCATAATAGGCTTAGTCCATATTTTTAATGAGTGATCTTTGTCTTTTACCGATGGAAAGGGACCAAGATAGCCGAGGTTCACCCCGTAGCATAAGAGAGAACGATTTTCTGTACCTTACATCGGTGCATAGAATAAGCGGTATTTAGAACCAAAAATAGGCTTACCACGAGTGTGGGAGAAATAAGGTCAGAATGATATATTTTGTTTGATTACCTCACACATTTTATGCATCGCACACATACATGTACCATGCTAACTCGTAATTTTAAAGCCGTCATAGATTTCCGTTGGGTTAGAGATGAAGGAAGACTCGTCAAAAAACCGTTAGCGAACATGAGTGAGTCGGATAACGAGAGTTCTCGCATGGATCAGTTGGAAACTAATCTCACTAAGATTACCGAGCAGTTGCAAGCTTTGATCGCCAATGTGGCCAATATGGCAGTGCCCCGTGCAGGAGGGGCAGAAAGCTCTGAGAATGTCAGGCGTGAAGAGCCTCCGATCAGGATGAGTGATGACATCCATGTTTTTGACGATGACATGGCTGAGTATGTCGCGGGAATGGTAGCCGGGTCTCAGGAAGAATTACAGAAACTCAGAGATTAGGTAGAGTCAGTTACCCGCAAGATGAGGGGTAAGCATGAGGATTTACTAGACTATGAGGCGATGACAGCAACTGCCTTCCCACTTCAAGATGTCCGACATAGCCAAGTTCAACGGGAACGGGGATCCGAGGGTCCATATCCGATAATATGTTTATGTGATGAGTTCGGTGGGTCTGTCGAAGCGTCAGGTTCAGAAGATGTTTGGGATGTCGCTAGAGGGGGCACCCGTGGTTTGGTATCATAGCCTTGAAAGGAAGGTCAATGATGATTGGAGGGCATTGGCGGAGGCCTTTTTGAATCAATATGTCACTGACTTGGAGATCGACTTGTCGCTTCGCGACTTAGAGAATACGAAACAGAAGTCGGAGGAGAGCTTCAAGGATTATGTGGATCGTTGGAGGAGCCAACTTCCGAAGATACAGACTCGGCCCTCGGAGAAGGACCAGATCAAGATGATCATCAAGGGCACTATGCCCTCTATTTACGACAAGTTGAGGAGAATGATTTCTATGATTGTTGATTTTCGACAGTTGAGGGAGACTGTTATGAACATTGAGGACGAAGAAGCTGAGAATATGAAGTTTTATGGCCTGAATAGGAGAACCATTGGGGGGCCGTCGGGAGCCAAGCCTGTTTCTGCCGAAGTTACCGCCATCAGGAATAGGCGATTTTCTAACCTGGGTAAGCCTTTGTCTAAGGTGCTTGAGAAGTTGAAGAGACATTGACTCTTAAAACCCTTAGAAGCTAGACCACTTCCCAACCCTCCACCATCATACCTCAATATGAACCTATATTGTCATTACCACCAGCAAAAAGGCTATAACACCGATAACTGCGCCCGCCTCAGGTATGAAATCCAAGACCTCATTGACTCCTACAAGATACCTGACCCAGAAAAAGAACAACCCAACACACAGAGAAACCCCTTACCCAACTATCACTCCGTTCCACCACCCACCTACATGATTAGCTCCGGCATACTCAAAAGCTTTCTCCTCCTGACCGCCAAGCCTTTTGCCTGGGGATTTGGCATAGTAGTAGTAAAGATGAGACAGAGCAGAGGAAGAATTTCCGGGGGAACTTCTCAAGCAGTGATTAAGAGGAGGTGAAAGGAATGACGCGCAGTGGATGCTTTTACGGTGATGTAGGGGAGAAAGGCAATGAAGTGTTAGGAGAAGATAGGGAAGTGACAGTGAACGTGGATAATGATGAGGGAGATATAGTGCTACGTCAATTGAAGAAGAAGCGAGCACAAGTGAGCATTTGGGAGTTTTTGTGTACATCTCAAGAGCGTAGGCGTGCCATGGTGGAGACTTTGAGTAAGATAATGGTACCGGAGGATGCTAACCCTACAATTGTCATAGGATTGGTGCAGAATGAAGCTTTGCAGGTGATAACGTTCTCTGGGGAGGAACTCCCGTTGGAGGGAAGATATCACAATAGGCCACTGTTCATTAGAGCGGAAGTGAAGGGAAAAACAACGTCTTGTGTGATGGTGGATGATGGCTCATCTATCAATGTGTGCCCTTTGAAGATTTTGTCGAGGTTGGGTATGAAGGCGACAGATTTGAGTCCCTCCAACATGACTATCAAGGCGTATGATGATAGTAAGCGGAGAGTAGAGGGCACCTTTTCCGCGGTAATCAAAGTTGGTCCAATTGAGGATGAAGTTGAGTTTACGGTGCTTGATATCCCGACCACTTTTGCTTTGCTTTTGGGGAGGATATGATTTCACAAGCTTGGGGGGCGTGCCCTCTACTTTGCATCAGGTCATTAAGTTTCTGTAAGAAGGGGAGATCGTCACCATTAGAGCTGAAGTAGACAATGTTGTGGCCGCATTGGAGATACAACCTTTCACAAGGTTCCAAATGGCGGCAAGCTTTGAGGAGTTGGTGGATCCTAAAGTGGCTAGGATCATGGAGAAGATGAAGTTTGAGCCGGGCACAGGTTCGAGTGTTGGAGGAGCGCTGCCGGACTTCAAGGGGCAGACCACCAAGAGAGGATTGAGATACAAGTCCGACGAGGATAAGCCGAAGACTAAGAAGAAATGGTTGAAGCTGACAAAATACTTCGTGAAGGCTACAAGGTACCAAGGAGAGCCTAAACCAGTGGGAGTCAATGGGATCATGGTACCAGGATTTGAGATCTTCCAGGACATGATGGGCAAAGAGCGGCGAGCAGAAGAAGTCGCAAAGGAGAAAGACAAGTGGGAAGAGGAGCTGATGCAGCTAGAGAGCCTGATGCTCAAGGAGAGCAAAGAGACCGAAGAAGACAAGGTTGTGGATGACGAAGACGTTTATTTCCCTAATAATAAAGACATTCATTTCGCTTACTTGCCCGAGTCTCTTATAGTTAACTTCCTCGACATGAGCATATTTGACATTAACTCAGCCAAAACAAACGCATTTAACCTTAGTACGCCTGAAAGCCCCAAGGAAATTCTAATTGCGAGTGAGGTTATCTTTGAGGAGCAGAAGGAATTAGAGAGAATGTTAATCAAATACGCTAATGTATTCGCTTGGTCCTACAAGGACATGCCCGGAGTAGATAGAAGTATCGCCCAACACGAAATACCGACTTATCCTAACATGAGACCGGTAAAGCAGAAGCTCCGAAGGATGAGACCTGAGTGGGCCGAAAAGGTTAGAGAAGTTAAGAAGTAGATAGACGTGGGATTTCTAGAAGTAGTGAAGTGCCCCGAGTGGTTAGCGAATATTGTGCCGGTGGCGAAGAAAGACGGGAATGTCAGAATGTGTGTGGACTATAGAGACCTTAACAAGGCTTGCCCAAATGATGACTTTCCTTTACCTCATATTGACGTACTGGTTGATAGCGCGACTTTATCTGCCATGTACTCATTCGCGGATAGGTTCTCAGGATATAATCAGGTTCTTATGGCTGAAGAAGACAAGCATAAGACCGCCTTTGTCACTGAGTGGGGCACGTATTGTTACAAGGTGATGTCGTTTGGGCTTAAGAATATGGGAGCCACTTATCAACGAATGGCCACTACGTTTTTCCATGACTTGATGCATAAGGAGATCGAAGTATACGTGGACGACATGATGGTGAAGTCAGAGACCAGAAGCGGACACATAGAAGCACTATAGAAGTTCCTTCAAAGAGTTAACAAATACAACCTGTGACTAAATCCCAAGAAGTGTGTGTTCGGGATAACGTCAGGGAAAACTGCTAGGACATACGGTAGGAATGAGAGGAATAGAAGTAGACCTTGAGAAGATCAAAACGATTACCGAGATACATGTGCCAAAGTCGGAGAAAGAAGTTAGAGCCTTCATCGGGAAGATCCAGTACATCAATCAGTTCATCACCTAGCTGACGTTAGTATGCGAGCCCATCTTCAAGCTGTTAAGGATGGACCAGCCGGTGAAGTGGAATGGGCAATGCCAAGAAGCCTTTGACAATATCAAGGAATACCTAGTGAAACCTCATGTCTTGAAACCTCCAAGATCGGGAAAATCCTTAGTGCTGTATTTGGCCATAGAACTCGAAGCGCTAGGGGCGATGATGGTACAAGTGGATGAGACAGAGATAGAGTATGCACTGTACTATCTCAGTAAGAAGATGTTTCCGTATGAAGCCCGCTATCAAGAAGTAAAAAAGATTTGGCTGGCGGTAGTGTGGGCTTCCAGAATATTACGTCATTACTTCCAATTTTACAAGATCCAAGTGGTAGCAAAGGAGAATCCCTTGAAGTATCCGCATTCGGTACCTTCTCTAAGGTAATCAAAGGACGAGCTGTAGCAGAGTTCTTGGCATTACAACACATAGAGGGAGATCAATACAAGTTTGAATTCCTAAACGAGGAAATCCAGGTAATAATGGTCCAAGGATGAAATATGTATTTCGACGGAGCGGTGAATTACAAAGGAGCCGAAATAGGAATCGTGATAGTAACATCCGAATGAGAAATCTTACCTATGGCCAAGAGACTGACGTTCGGAGCAACCAACAACATGACCGAGTATGAAGCATGCGCCTTCGGATTGACAACACTGATAACCTTAGGAGCTAATGACGTAGAAGTTTACGGAGACTCGATGTTAGTAGTCTGACAGATGCAAGGAGAATGAGAATTGAGGGAAGAACGGTTGAGACCCTATCTATTCCACCTCAAGAAGCTGGCACAAGCTATCCCCGATTGTAAATTTCAGTATTTACCGTGAAAAGAGAACCAAATGGCAGACGCGTTAGCCACCTTAGCCATAACTTGGGAGAACCCGAAGAGGTTAGTGATGAGACCTCTAGTGTTGACGACAGTAAACAGGCCCAGTTACGAGATAGGAAGGATCTTAGAAGTAGAAGTTGACAACGAAAAACCTTGGTACTGCGATATTCAATGATATCTATGTTGGACAGTTATGACCCATATCGTCACTATTTGTACAGATCATGGTGTTGTTTTACAAATTAACTATGTGATAAAGGATATTGCACTCTTATCATTTGTGATTAGATCACCTAGATGTATAAATGATAGAAGGTCATTATGATTTGTTCCTTGATTGAGAATGATATGAGACAATATCAATCAACGAAGGATAAATCATTAAATATCCATAGTCAGAGTATTGTCGAGACTGGACATCGATAAATGCGTAAAACACTAGTATTACACTTGTGCGCGTTATGAGGGCATAACGGCATAGTTCTCATATATTTGGGTATATGATACTCATGGAAGTGTAATAAGAGGTTGTGTTTCACCGATGGTACAGGAAACAGCTTCGCTCTGGATAAACCCCGTCGGAATTCCATTTGTAGTATGACTATGTGTCTATGGAAGTCTGAAATCAGGGTAGGCGTATTTGGTCTTAACCTGAGACTTGCACCGCTAATACTTGCGACAATCAATATACTTTGGTTGCGATCGTCCAGGGCTTTAATAGGTTTTGCGTACGCCTATGCTGGGTATATTGAGAATCGTAGTGTGTTGGGTGTGATGTCAAGACGGAAGTATCACTCTTAAGTACTGCAGTCATCGGGATATTACGACTAGGTCATGTATATCCGATATAGAGACTAATTACCAGACATCCGACATGTGCTTCGTACGGGGCAGACACAGCTCCAGCCTCAGGCCTAGCACGTGACAGTCAGATACTGGATCGAAATACGCAATACTATGTATACTACGTCTGATATAGATCCTTTATTCCTGTAAGGATATTTCTGGAGAATTAGGTAGGCATGTCGCTTTGCTAGAGGCCAACCTTGTCTTGTAAATCGGTAAAACGTAGTGCGAGGTACTTACGTGTTCGGATAGTCCGACGACCGTATTTACTGCCAACATATCTGGGGATCTCATGAGTCGCTTCCCAAAGATTCTCCGATGACGTATGACTCGCACTTTAATTAATATGGGATTAATTAGAAGAGAGAGAAAATTAATCTGGGATTAATTGCGGAGACATTTTATCTGGGATAAAATATCAATTAAAGAGAGATAACAATTAATTTGGAATTAATCGGTAAATTAATATATTCGATATATTAAAAGAAATTGGATTTTGACGCGGAATTAAAATTAGATTTTAATTCGGGCGAACGAGTTAATTTAGAATTAATTCGTTAGCGACGTGAATAGTAATTATACTAGGCATGATTATTTAATTAAATTGGATTTAATTACGTCACAACGGAAAATTCATTAATTGGAATTAGCGAACCCGAGCCCGAGATTATTTGCGAGTGCATTCGCATTTCGAATTCGAGTGCGGCACGTAAGTTAAATCAAGCGTCAAATCATTAGTCGCATCAAGCGTCAAATCGCTAGTCGCTTCAAGCGTCAAATCGCTAGTCGCTTCAAGCGTCAATCACTTGTCACTTTGAGTGATGTGACTTGACACTTGAGTGATGTGAATAGTGATGTGAGTTGTTGAAGTGGTTGATGGCTTTGATTGTTTGACTTTTAAAAGCCAAATTTGTGTATATGTTTTTAGAAAATAATTACCAAAAACATTAACACATTTATCTCTATCTCTCCTCCATCTCTCCTATCTTTTCTCTCCTCTCACATACGTCCATGGGGCTATTTTTGGCCTTCCTTCATTGGTCAAAAACCGTGAATGATGTGCAGTCCAAGAGGTGATTTTGTGGTAAAATTAAGAGTGCTAGCACACTACGAAGTCATGCGAATGTGATAGGGAAGTTCACCCATGAGCCGAGAATCGTTTGACGAAACTTAGAGCTCAAAACTTGGAGACACATGGACGAAAACAGTGAGCAACTCACTGTAGGCGCTGATTTTCACCGAGGCCTACAATTGAGATTTAATAAGGAGGGGGCTCTGGCGATCCTGTAAACAAAGAACGTAGAGTGAGCGGGAGTACTGCCCACCGGTGTGGTGGGTGCCGGGGGCACTCCGACGCCCAAGTCAGTTTAGGGACAACATAAAGTTATAATGGAGAGGCCAAGGTTAGATGCTACCTTGAACTCTGTAGGGTGCCGTGAGGGCGGTAAGTATAAGGTGTAGTAAGCCTGAGGGTGTCCCGAAGCTGTGAGTAGGACAGCTCCCAGTTTCCCCTTTCTCGTAGACTTTCTTCTCTTATATACACACTCTCGGAAAACGTGTGTATTTATTACCTTTAATTACTCGTTCGTTGGATGTTGGAAACTGTCGAGTTATGTGAGATATTTATGAGTCTGGACGTTTCTTGATTTGGTAACTACTGCGTCCGTTGGCCCTCTTGATGACAATGAGCTTGGGCCCGTGAGGCTTCTTGGCCTGATATTGGTCAGTCTCGAGGTAAAATGTCGATTTTACCCTTGGGGCCAAATTTGGCCCGTACACTCACTGCCACTGCCGAGCAGTCCATGGAGGTAGAATTTCAATTTTGTTCATCTCCGCGTCGCTCAACCGATCGATGAGAGTATTTCGCAACTTCGTTGATTTGTATTCACACATGTTTCATGCTTGTTTAATGATATTGGGACCTTAGCAAACGCAAACAATCTAGAACGCAGGTAATTCCCAGAAGAACTAGGTATGAAGAACATGATAGCCATTCGGAAGTTGGCTTCCCAATACGTGAGTTTGAAAGGAGAACTATTCAAGAGACAAGCGAATGACATCCAACTGAAGTGTTTAAGGAAGGAATAGGCTCAGAAAGCGATGTAATAAGTACACGCCGGAGTATGTGGATCGCACATGAATAGATTGAACTTATCCCGCAAGATAATGAGACAAGGCTTCTACTGGTCGACCAAGGAAGCTGACTGCACGAAGCTGGTGAAGCACTGTCATGATTTTCAAGCTCACGGTAACTTGAACCATTTGCTGCACACGGAGTTGCACGGGCTATCAGAGCCATGGCCGTTCTCAACATAAGGAATTGACATGATCGGAGAAATTAGACCGCACGCGTCGAATAAACATTGGTTCATAGTAAGGGCAGTCGACTACTTTTCTAAATGGGTGGAAGCCGATTCGTTTCGTAACGTTACAGTAAAGAGGATGGTGAAGTTCATAGCTCGAAACATCATATGCCGAACAATGGAGTTCAGTTTCAGGGAGAAACAAAGGCGATGCTACAGGGGTACGAGATAGGACATCATAAGTCATCACCATACAGACCACAAGTAACTGAGGCAGTCGGGGCAGCCAATAAGACGATAAAGATTATACTAGCTAAGATGACGAAGAGTTACAAAGATTGGGCAGACAAATTGTCGTACACCCTGTGGGGTTACAGAACCTCTGTGAGAACGGCAACGAGAGCCACGCTATATTATTTGGTTTACGGAATGAAAGTAGTATTACCAGTAGAAGTTGAGATACAGTCGATGCGGGTACTAGCGGAGGTAGAGTTACCTGAACAGGAATGGACCTCGCAGAGATTCGAACAACTAGCATTATTAGATGAGAAGAGAATGAAGTCATTGCATCATATGCAGATATACCAGAAGAGGTTGGCTCGAGCATTCAACAAGAAGGTGGTCCTACCAAGATCAGAGAAGACGACCTAGTACTCAAGCAGTCAAAACCGTCGACGATAGACCCTAGAGGAAAGTTCAGACCCAACCTCTTCTGGTATATTTGCATGTGATGCAAGGACCCAACTGAGAAGGACCTTACGTAGTCAAGAAAGTGATGTGAAACGGGGCAGTGAGACTGTCAGATTTGGAAGGGAATGAGTTCACCGAGCCAATCAACGTGGACAGGTTGAAGCAATATTTTGCCTGAAGAATAGGAAACCAAGCGATCACCGGGAGAACTGACGGAAAACCTAACCCGGTAAAATATGAAACAAATTCATGCATGCATGCATTCACATAACATACTTGCAATTTCTTTGTTTTGTTTTATATTCACAGGTTTCGAAGAAAATAAAGAAAAAAGTGGAAAATACAAGCAAGCCGGAAGCAGTAACACAACATCAGCGATTTCCAGGAATGAATCCCAGGGTTGAGGCCCACACTATCATCAGTTTCGGGAATGAATCCCAGGGTTGATGCCCACACTATCATCAGTTTCGGGAATGAATCCCAGGGTTGAGGCCCATACTATCATCAGTTTCGGGAATGAATCCCATGGGGCGAGGCTCACAATATCAGCAATTGAAATGAAGAATTCTAGTGGAGTGGTGGAAAAGAGAGAGGGAGAGAGAGAATTCCTCAATGGTTAAGCATAAGTCCGATGATGAAATTGTTTTTTTTAGGGTGAAACCTTAGAAACGATAAGTGCGAGAGCTACTCTCATCTGGTATTTTGAGTAGTTGATCTTGACTAGACTGACGAGCACTTAATTATAGGATCTTAGCTGTAAAAGCCTGAGTAGTTGGGAAGGTGACTAGTTGAAGAGATTGCAGATTGAGGAATGACCGTTCGCTTAGATGTCCATCATGACTTACTTGTGTTATGATATGTGGTATGGTTGGATACAAGATAAAAGTCTCTAAAGCAGAAAATATAAACCACCTATAACCAATAAGCGTGAAGCTACCCATGGGCGAGTATTATGACCACCATGAGGAGAAATACTACCTTAAAGGGTGGGTGTGTTAAAAAAAAGACGAAAGAAAAGAAAAAGAAAACCTTATCATATTGAGTACGGAGAAGTATTTGCAAAGCATGATCAAGACATCTAGGTTGGTTTGACCCATTGGTCTCATTCGTTGAAATAAAATCATCGATTTGGTTTACTTAAGGATCAAGCTGTAAAATAACCTTGGAACACACACACTTTCAGTTTGCTCCAGATCATTTATTCAAACGGTCGGATTTGAGTTGCATCGAGTACTTTGAAGGCTCTCTGGTTTCAACACTAAGCATCCTTTGAGGGCAACAATATGTACAACTATTGGGACTATCTCGTAAAAGAGAGTAATGTGGTATGACAGTACGGAATACCGCATCAAATGACCTACATTGGCCGAGTACAAGCAACGAAGAATAAAAAGATAAACCAAGTCTGGGGGTGACCAGCCTACCACATCTGATACAGTAACGGTTCGGGAATGGATCACCTCACAGTAACAGTTCGGGAATGGACCACCTCACAGTAGCGGTTCGGAAATAGACCACCTTACAGTGATGTTTCGAGAATGGACCACCTCACAATGACGGTTCGGGAACGGACTACCTCATAGTAACGGTTCGGGAATGGACCACCTCTCATCAGTTCAGTTCGGTAATGAATCCTATAGATCGCAGCGTCTTACAGGGATGAACCCTAGGGGTCGCAGCACCTCCCCACCATCAACTCAGTTTGAAGTATCTCAGAATAACAGGTAAGTTCGGCGGCAGCTGGCGAGCCAGGTAAGTAAAAATACATCCATGACTTTGATAGGATTGTAATTGTCACACACCGCACAAGCCCATCAAAGTGGGGTGACTGTAGACACTTGCATTTTTGCGTGAAAGCCCGACGATGAGCCTCGTATGGAGGCACTACCCGATAAGTTGCGGAAGTCACAGGAAACGGACGTCGGAAGGGAAAATTCAAGAAATAAATACCTTGCCAATTTAATTCGTTTGTTTAGCATCAGATTTGCTCGATTAATCTTGTTTTAAAATATTCGGCTCGGCCCAAAATTCCCGCAACCCACACCAAGCCACACGCCCAAGCCAAAGAACCAAGCCCACACGCCTAAGGCCCACCAAATCCCATACAAAAAATATTCAACACATTAAACACATGTCTAAATTAAATCTAATCCAAATAAATACCATTCCTTAACATAATCAAATCCCCTTCCTAAATTAAATAAACCGTCTACCAAATTAAAGAAATTCCCCCACTAAAATACAAATACTCTTTCCCTAAATTAAACATACTCATAATTGATTGATTTGTTCCTTTTTTAAGCCATGCACACACAAGGAAACCCTAGATACATTATTATAAAAGAAAACAGAATTGCAAACCCTAAGAAGCTCTTCTCTCTCTAAAAAAAACGCAAGCATTAACCCTTCCGACGACGACATAACGCACTTCCAATAAGCGACTTAAAAGGTAAAACCTGATGGCACTCTTTGTTTACTTTATTATTTCTTTGCGTGTATCTTGATGGTTCATGTATATTACTGTTATTGGATGAATGATTTTGTGTTATCTCTCGCGGTATATCGGATGGAAACCCATACGTAAATTCTGTAGCCGATTCCGAATGGATGGTAGTGCGGTCTGTACTTGGGATACAACTCCACGTACCGCTTGAGAAACTTCCAAGCACGTGATTCATTTATTTGTCTAATTTTACGTTTATCCATGGTTTGTGTTTTCTTATTCCGTTATTCATTTTCCGCATGACATTGCTTTGTTTATTTATTTATGTATTATTAATCCATTGCGCATGGGCTAATCTTGATGGATTAAAGATCCTACATTGAAGGGAGAAAATGCCTAAAGGCTACCTTTATCACGATGTTTTACCGCGCCGGATGAAGTACGTTTGATTGAACGTGAGATATGTTCAATCGGGCATATGAGGTCCTATATAGATGTCGGCCTTGGTCGTATTTCCTTTATTTATTTATGCATTGTAATTTAATGCGCATCGGCTAATTACGTTGGTTTAAAGGTCCTCCATTCGAGGGAGAAAAAGCCTAAAAAGGCTACCTTTACCACAAATTTTACCGCGTATTTTAGTCTTCTATTTACTTTTCGTATATTATTTCTTTGTTTGTTCATGAATTATTGCTTGATGCGCATGGGCTAATTATGTTGGTATAAAGGTCATCTATTTCAGGGAGAAAAAGCCTAAAAGGCTACCTTTACCATAATATTTCGCTGCGCCATTCCCCTATAGACTTTGCTATCCATATTTGTCCTAGTTGTTTTCCACATTTTCATCTTTGCATTCGCTCCATATTTATGCTTGAGTGCCTGCTTCTAATGGTATATCGGATGGAGACCCATATGTAAATTCCGTAGCCGAATCCGAATAGATGGTAGTGCGGTCTGTACTTGGTATACAACTCCACGTACCGCTTGAGAAGCATTCGCGCATATATTTGTGTCATTTTGGATACAACTTCGGTAATCCTGTTCGAACGTGTTTCAGAACGATACTCGAACGTGCATGCTTTCTATTTTATCATGCATCAAGTTTTATCCCATTCGAACGTGTTTCCGAACGCTATACGAACGCGAACATTGTATCTCATTTCCGTTCGAACGTGTTTCAAAACGCTACTCAAGTGCGCATGCATTCTGTTTTACATCAGGCTTTATCCCGTTCGAACGTGTTTTCGAACGCTACACGAACGCACATACAGTGAACATATTTCTTTTCATCATATTTCATGCATGTTTGCTTATTTAGTCATTTCTTTTGTTTGCTTCTTTAGTCTTTTTTTTTGCATTACATAACTAACCATATCATTTCATTATTGACGCTTTTACCTTTATTAATTATTTATATTTTCGTATTTATTTATTTGATATGTTTATGAGATTGTGCGCTCGCTTTTATTAATAATGCTTTTGTAGTTGTTATTGATTACATTATTACACTTTACTGTTTAATACATTTATGATTATGCATGTTGCTTCATTTTTTATTTACGATTATGGGTGTGCAAACTTGCGTGTTGCTTAAATTATCTTGTATGTGGTGTATGAGGCTTGGTTATAGTATTGCATAAATCTTTTCATTACTATTGGCATAAGTAAGCGACCATTCCGAACCCAACGGTTTGAGGTTTCCCTTGTGAGGGATGAGTGCGACCTTAAATCATTTCTCAGTTCATACTGGGTGGCGACTCCATTTATTCTCCGGTTTAGTCCCCCATGTGCTACTCCGTACTCCCGATCGGGCCGCGAGCCCGGGCAACGATGTCTACTTCTGTACCTCGTCTACAGTCTGGCGACTCCATTGGGGATAGAGAATCGGCCCCGAAATAATGTCTTGTAATTTTTGTGATTTTTGCTTTAGTTAACCTTGTCTAAAGTTGATTTAACCTAAGGTATTATTGGAGTTAGATAATGATTTGATGTCTTCCTTCACTCACTACCTTTTTTAGCCAAAAAGAAAAGCTGTGAAGCCATCTAGATAATCAATTACTCGAAGCTTACCTTGGAGTATATTTAAAGTGATAGACTAATTTAAATGATCTGTTGTTTATTCCTGCCACCAAGGCTGTGATACCTTATACCTTATCCCCACGCGCCGCCGTGCGTGATCGACACCTCACAGACCAGAATCTTCGTCTCATTGAGATACACGGGTTAGACACTTTGTTTGCCCAATTCGGACCTTCGGTTGTGGTAAAACGAGCCTAGAACGAGAGTTAACGTTGTTCGATTACCACCACTGCCGTTGTGATCCTGGTGTCGTGTTCTGTCCGTTGATCAACTCGTTCTGAAATTCAGAAGTCGTTGGAGTGCGGTATTTTATATTTTACAGTTTTAGGAGTGTATCTGTAATATTTTGATAGTTTTGGACTTATTCGTAATTTGGCATGTTTAGGGATCTAAATGAGTAAATACTAATTTTTAGCGATTAATATGAGATAATTGGAAATTTTAGGACTAAATTGATAATATTGGAGAGTATTGGGATTTATTTGGATTGCATTTTATGGGATATTATATTCTTGTGAACTTTTGGTTCAATTACATGACATATAACTGCTCGAGTTGAAGTGATTTACGGACCCCTTCTAGGGTTGGGCCCCCTCTAGGGAGGGGGTCGTGACAAATTTTGGTATCAGAGCGTAGGTTATAGATTCTGTAGACACCGTGCATTAGATGAGAGTATTGAATAATAGTTTTGTGTTTGTAGGAAAATGTCTGGACGTGGCCGTGGTACTGGTACTCAACGTGGGAGAGGGAGAGCTCGACGATACGTAAGTGTGTCGGAGCTTAATATTGAGAGGCCTCAGACTCAGTCTGTAGATCCTGAACCGGATGTAGCTTTATCTGGTGTTCCGTCGATTTTTGAGGTTGGCGAAGGTTCTCGACGCATACCTCCAGTAGTTTCGACAACTGCCCCCTCTGTTACTCCTGTTGCGGCACCTAACCCGGCTGCTCCGACTGTACCTGATATGACTAGGGATGGCAGTGGGTAGGGTATGGTGCGGGTTTGCCATTACCAAACCCGCACCCGCATATGTAAATGAATTACCAAACCTGCACCATACCCGTTGCGGGTTTTAATTTTCATTACCAAACCCGCACCGCATATAAAAATAAATTACCAAACCCGCAATAGTACCCAACGGATTTTTTGCGGGTTTTTAAAATATTGAATTATTTTATGTTATTAATAATATATTTTTTAATTAAATATTTTATTTTTATTGCTAGCTGTAGTTTTCACATTTATTTTTCATTTGACATATACAACATGCCATGTATGTATATACAGTACATAGATAATATAATATATGAAAGACTCGGTACCATATGTTTATTTTTTCATATAAACATAATTAAAACGAGTTCTTCCTTTCATAATTATAATGATCTAAGTTTTCCAACTCAATCGACAATAAGCTAAAAAGTAATCACCAACCTTTGGTCATATTATTATGCTAAGTGTAATGAAAGTGATGCTTACAAGGCTCAAGTGATGTAAGTGTAATGAAGAAGCATGAAAGCTACTGAAGTTGCAGCAAACACTAGCTTATTTTGCTTCTCCCGTTTCTGATCATGTGAACTTAATCAAAATTTTTGTATTATAATTTTATTAACAAGTGTGATTAAAAAAAATAATAATAGTCATGCAAAAAATCTCCAGTTGAACAGGTTGCGGGTTGCGGCTGAGTGGGAGTGTGGAACTGTGGATTAATGTTTTAGGTTTAGGTTTTGTTAGTTGTTTTTGTATGAAGGTTTTTTTATATTGTCATAAAAATATTAATTAATAAAAAATATTATTGCGGGTATGTGGATACCCGCAGTGGATACCCGTATTTTTTTCTTAAATACCAAACCCGCACCGCACCCGCAGCGGGTTTTGCTTTAAATTACCAAACCCGCACCGCATCCACTAATATATTTACCAAATCCTACCCATTGCGGGCGGGTTTTTACGGGTTTGCGGGTTTGTGGGTAAAATTGCCATCCCTAGATATGACTCATGCCGTTCCTTCAGTTCCCCCGATTGCCACAAATCTAGAAGATGTTTTGGGGAGGTTTATTGATGTTGTTGCACATATGGTTTCCAGAGGACCAGTGGCTAATGTACCTTCGAGCGCAGTGGTAATGCGAGCAAGCTGGACCAGTTTCTTAATTTGAGGCCTCCTCAGTTTCATGACACAGCTGATCCCCTTGTTGCTGAGAAATGGAAGAATGATATTGAGCATATATTCAGTGTGTTAGACTTGACAGATCAAGAGAATGTGAGGTTTGCTGCTTTTATGATGAGAGGTGAGGCGGAGACCTGGTGGAAGCACACTGAGACTATACTGACAGATAGATTGAGAGCACCAGATTATTGGAAAGCTGATGGACTTAGAAGACCTCTGTATATCACCTGGGATATGTTCGAGGAAGCCTTCAATGAGAAGTACTTCCCTTATGCTTATCGTAGTGAGCATCGTCGTCGGTTTGAATATATGGTTCAGGGACCATCGGAGACAGTGATGGAGTATGAGAGGCGGATGATTTCCCTATCTTGGTATTACCCAGATTTAATTCGACGGGGAGAAGAAAAATGTGAGTAGTTCAAGGGCGGACTGAGACATGAGATTAGGTCACGGATCTAGATTTTGGGGAAGCTGCCATATACGGTACTAGTTGACAGAGGTATGATTGTAGAGAGTGACATCAGGGTTGAGATGGAGAATATAACATCCTTCCGAGACAGCATGAAGAGGGGGCGAGATGAGGTTTCCGATGAGAGACAGAGTAGACCTAATAGTAGATAGTATTCTCCGCAACCGATATCCAATGGAGTACCACCCAGAGGCACACAGAGTTCACCTCCTAGATGACAGTTCTGTGAGGGTCGTACAGAGTAGGCCTATAGCAGAGGCACAGTGCCATCTGTTGATCAGAGTGCAGCGAGTGCAGCATCTGGACCGACTAGCACACGTCGATGCTATAATTATGGTCAGGAGGGACATATCAGCACACAATGCAACATGGGAAAGAGATGTTTTGTGTGTCAGCAGGTTGGGCATTTATCCAGAGATTGTACCGCTGGTGATGGACCTCAATGAGTTAATCAACCAGCAGGAGGAGTGGTGACAGCAGGACGTAGTAGAGGGACCAGTTCTGGTAGTAGTCATGGGCGAGGCTGGCGTTTTCCACAGGGCAGAGGCATAGGCAGAGGGACTCCGAGCAGAGCATATGGTGGTGGGACAGACATCTCAGACTTATAGTGCACATGATGCTGACATGGGATGAGTTTTGGCCATGATAGAGCATGAGGTACATGATGGTGGTGATGTTGTATCTGGTATAGTTCGAGTATCGGGTACATTTGTCCGAGTTCTTTTTGATACATGTTCCACACATTTTCTTTTCATTTTTCACTGCTTGTAGTCATTGTTTGGGTAGTGTAGCGGAGTCCGACACGATTCCTTTGATTATAAGTCTCCATTCAGGAAAGGACATTAGGATAGATACGGTATATAAATACGATATACATTTAAGAACCGGTACCCGTTGCCTCGTATCGATGACTTGTTTGATCAACTTCAGGGAGCCTCAGTGTTTTCAAAAATCGACCTTCGATCAGGATATCATCAGATGAGGATTCGAGATGTGGATATTTTGAAGACTACATTACGTACTAGATACGAACATTATGAGTTCTTAGTTATGCCATTCGGACTTACTAATGCACCAGCAGCGTCCATGGGTTTGATGAATATAGTATTTCAGCCGTACTTGGATAAGTTCGTTATGATGTTCATTATGACATCCTTGTCTATTCGCCCTTTCAGATCGATGAGGACCAGCACCTTTGATTGGTATTAGATATTTTGAGGATGGAGTAGTTGTATGAAAAGTTCATCAAATGTGAGTGAGAGAAATATCCAGAGCTATTTGAAGATTGAGAAATTTCAAGGACGAAATTTTCTTAAGGTGTGTAGATTGTGATACATTATCCATTGTGAAGTTATTTTTTTTATTTGAATTTAAACTACCCATTAGCTCATATTCTCTATCTTTTTGTTACCCACTAACCACTACTCCTAATTTGATAACACCACTACATTCTTTTCATATATAGGTAAAACTACCTCCTAAGTAATTCCCTTTAGTGTGTGTGTGCTTGGTGAGAATCAATTAAGAGTGATCAGTATCTTGTATTTTCAATGATCATGAAACAGATCCGTAGAGAGAAAACACACCATTTTGGAGAGAGAAAAAGTGAACAGGAGAGAGAAAATTGTCGTTCGATGTCTTCCTGTCATCGTTTCCGGCAAGTGACCACATCTGGAGAATCCTCTCACCGAGACGAACCCAACGCCATTGGACCGCCGCCGAGAATCATCCTCACGCGCCCGCACGCGCCGCCACGCCGTTGCCTCACGCGCCCCACGTGCCACCGCGCGTGATCGACACCTCCCGGACCAGAATTTTTGTCTCATCGAGATACGCGTGTTAGATACTTTGTTTGCTTAATTCAGACATTCGGTTGTCGTAAAACGAGCCTAGAACGAAAGTTAACGTTGTTCGATTGTTCGTCGGTGATCGTCGTGTATCCGCCATTACCACCACTGCCGTTGTGATCTTGGTGTCGTGTTCTGTCCGTTGATCACCTCATTCTGAAATTCAGAAGTCGTTGGAGTGCGGTACGTTATATTTTACAATTTTAGGGGTGTATCTGTAATATTTTGATAGTTTTGGACTTATTTATAATTTGGCATGTTTATGGACCTAAATGAGTAAATACTGATTATTAGCGATTAATATGAGATAATTGGAAGTTTTAAGACTAAATTGATAATATTGGAGAGTATTGAGATTTATTTGGATTGTATTTTATGAGATATTATATTCTTGCGAACTTTTGGTTCAATTATATGACATATAGGTGCTCGAGCTGAAGTGATTTACGGATCCATTTCTAGGGTTGGGCCCGCTCTAGGTAGGGTATTGTGATAAAGGCGATAAGAGCCTAAGAGGTAAGGGTATTTAAGAGAGTTTTCTCCACCCTCCATATGGGGAATTTTTAATAGAGGAATCCATTTGACAGTCATTCATGTATCGCGAAGTCATTTTCGCTCGAAGCGGCGGATCATTATATGGTTCCATCACTTATTGGCACTACCTTAAGGTATAAAAAAGGTGCACTCACTTGGTCGCTCGAACCCTTGAGTGGGGAGACCTAGTTGTAGGCAATCATTCGCCGGCGGAAGCCTTTATCTATACTCTTATAAACCCGCATGTGAACCATAGTTGTATGACCTATAGAAGCCACCCTTTTATACTTGTGTTTTGGACCACCATCATTCATGCCAAATTTATTGGTCAGTACATTCTTGGTAGACTGAATCATCTAATGATTACTATCAATTATCAGCATATCGTCTACGTAGAGACACACAATGACATATTCTTTTTAAGTTGATTTGGTATATACACACTTATCACACTCATTGATTTGAATTCACTTGACAATATCTATTTGTTAAATTTTTCATGTCATTGCTTATGTGTTTGTTTTAATCCATATAAGGATTTTACAAGTTTTCACATCTTCTGTTATTATCCAGAAACATTGAAACCTTCTGGTTGTTCCATGTAAATCTCTTCATCTAGTTCACTATTTAAGAATGTCGTCTTTACATCCATTTGATGTATTTCAAGACCAAATATAGCTGTTATAGCTATGAGCATTCTTATTGACATGATACGAATCACTGGTGAATAGGTATCAAAGTAATCAAGATATTCTTTTTGTCTATAACCTTTTATGACAAGTCTTGCCTTGTATTTATCTATTGATCCATCCGGATTCATCTTCCGTTTGAATATCCATTTGTAGCCCAGTGGCTTTCAACCTGAAGGAAGATTAATCAACTCTATAGTATGATTTTATATGATGGAATCAATCTCACTATTGATAGCCTTTTTCCACAAAGGTGCCTACGACGAAGATATTTCTTCTTGATATATTTGAGGCTCATTGTCTAATAAGTGTACGGGCCAAATTTGGCCCCAAGGGTAAAATCGACATTTTACCTCGAGACTGACCAATATCAGGCCAAGAAGCCTCACGGGCCCAAGCTCATTGTCATCAAGAGGGCCAACGGACGCAGTAGTTACCAAATCAAGAAACGTCCAGACTCATAAATATCTCACATAACTCGACAGTTTCCAACATCCAACGAACGAGTAATTAAAGGTAATAAATACACACGTTTTCCGAGAGTGTGTATATAAGAGAAGAAAGTCTACGAGAAAGGGGAAACTGGGAGCTGTCCTACTCACAGCTTCGGGACACCCTCAGGCTTACTACACCTTATACTTACCGCCCTCACGGCACCCTACAGAGTTCAAGGTAGCATCTAACCTTGGCCTCTCCATTATAACTCTCATTAGTCCCTTAACTGACTTGGGCGTCGGAGTGCCCCCGGCACCCACCACACCGGTGGGCAGTACTCCCGCTCACTCTACATTCTTTGTTTGCAGGATCGCCAGTGCCCCCTCCTTACTAAATCTCAATTGTAGGCCTCGGTGAAAATCAGCGCCTACAATTTGGCGCCCACCGTGGGGCCTTAGCGATTCATAGCAGGCAAAGATCTCTCAGTCTACGGTTCTTAAAACACAGCCAACCATGGCTTCTAGCAGTGAGCAAACATCAGATCACGTGGCCACACAGCTGGCAATACTCCAAGAACGATTACGCACCTCGGAAGGAGGGAATCAAGCCACACGAAGCTCAAAAACAACCCTCAAGAAGCAATTGGAACAAATCTCCCCAACTTCCCAATCAACTTTTCCAGCTCGTCACTTATTAAAAATCACAATCGACACTCCACATATGAGGCATGACACTTGTCTGTGAAACTCGTTCGACGTAAGAAAAAAAAAATCCTAGCTAGATGGCTGAGGTTCACTCCATACGACAAGGAAGAAGTCCTAGCTAGAGTCTGAGGTTCCACTTCATACGACAAGGAAAAAATCCTAGCTAGAGGCTAAGGTTCCAGCCGACAAGATATAAAAGAAGGGTTAGCCATTGGCCGAATTTCCACTCGACACGATAGACTCGGCTTACGGAGGATGCTCTAAATGAAGATTTGGCATGAGACAAATGAGCCACGCAAGCTTTCTTTTATGCCACTCTCAATTTGGCGCCTCAGGCTCCCGCCTAAGGATGCCTCGAAGCTCCCATTCTCGCCTACAATATTTTAATTGGAAGCCCAAAACCTGCATTGAACCGGTTCATTATACACCATGATCCAGTGCGCCGTTTGCAAAGTTAAATTGATCAATGATAACCAACGACCGTTCGGCTTCCTCCAAGCCATACATACTGCACTAGCTTGTCGTGTGAATATTCTTCAATATTCCGTGATGATATTTTATGATCAGTTACCAGCATTTTGTTTTTTTTAAAAAAAAAAAAAAAAACAAGCCCACTTCAGCCCACTTGTAAAAACAACAATCCAAAAATAACCCATACTATGTCACAGCCAATGGATAACCAACGATCATCAAAAATAACCTTAAGCCCAGAACAAGCCAAAAACTTTAGACAAGCTCAAAAAATCAAGTTATCATCCCAGCAGGCGGATCACTTGCCAAAACTACATTCACACAATTGAAGTCGTATGCAAAAGCTCATCCTGTAAGCAAGCAAAATTTGAATAAAAAAATCCTCATGAAAAAATTAAATGACCACTCGCCATACACACTTAGGTAAATTTCAGCCTACTTACAAAGCTATCCACGAGATGTAGACTGAACTTCATCAAAGTACT
Organism: Zanthoxylum bungeanum; assembly: GCA_019454045.1. Lineage (NCBI taxonomy): Eukaryota > Viridiplantae > Streptophyta > Magnoliopsida > Sapindales > Rutaceae > Zanthoxylum > Zanthoxylum bungeanum. The sequence continues at coordinate 8,763 of SKCR01047670.1, read as the reverse complement.
ACAATCCATGCACCAGCCACGTGGAGGAGCTTGCAGGAAGGGGTCCACCCCACGCCAAGTAGAAGCTCACTTCCTTTTTTATAAAAAACAAACTACATACAATAATTGCTCCACTCCGAACGCCAACAACCCATAGATGCATAAAGCCAGCCTACCATGAGCAAGACTGTAGGCTGAACAAGAAAGACCTATGAAGGAAAGAAGCTCAACACTGGACTTTTACTAAACAGTTGACTCACTGCAAGATATGTATAAACCAAGTTTGTCGGCTCGGGTATCCTCCGCCGACACTGACTTTGATAAATCATCAATTGCTAGCGTCGTCGTCGAGTAAGAGATTGAATCTCGTTAAAACAAATATGGTAGAGGAGTACCAGCGTATAAGGGATTTTTGTAAGGAAAAATCTCGAAAAATATGTTTGTCGGTCGCATGAAGGCTGGAAATTGTTATTGGTTCTCCGGGAAGATATATCTTTTATTCTGGATGTTGGGATTTGCGGTTTGGATGAGTATATTATAAAGCTTATGGGTGGTTCCATTGAAAATCACTCCTGGTTCCTAGGCGATGTGGGACTCATGAGAGGTCTTCAAGTTTAACTTGTTGGAACCTGCTAGTGGGTAACTTCTTGGGCCATCTTGGCTTGCCACAGTTTCAATGTGGTTTCCTTGTGTGTTAAGTGGGTTACTATCAATGTAGGCCCACAATTATGGTTTCCATAGACTGGACGCTAAGAAGCACATGGGCTGCGTTTTCTTGCCTGATTGACGTTATAAGCACATTATGAGCACGTGAGAACATAGATTATGTGCGTGATCTAGATAAATAAGTGCAGGGTTTGTTTTAAAGCGTGGACTGTAGCTTAAGTTAGTGTGGGATGGTCGTGACTTAGACAATTGGGCCAGTTTCATACTGAGGCTTTTAGGCCGTACTGGACTGCATATTGGCGGCTGGCTTGCTTCTTGATCGTGATTGAAGTGCACTGACGCATGGGCTGGAATCCGTGGCCTGCTGTGACAACGAAATGGGCTGGCGCGAATGAGGTTTCAACCTTATAGTCGCATGTGGTCGGGAAATTTCACTCCATGCGTGAATGGGCTGGTTTTGTTCTGCCGACATGCACGGGATTTTGTACAAGTTGGGAGAATTACAGTAAAGATTGGCCGACAAGATAGTTTTTGTCTGAAGACTAAGTGCTTTAGTATTATAAGATTCACGGACCAGATAAGATTTCGCAATGTTTGAACGTGCCACTCGATGAGACCAATATACAAGCCAGACATTAGACGAATGTGCCACACAGTAGGACATAAATAAAGGCTGGGCATAAAGGCAAGGTGGATGGCCATTGACCCACGATACATAAAGAAAATTACCATCTCTTTCTCAGACGACATGAAAGGTTAGTCAACTTTTCCATACTACGTTGATTTAATATTACCAATTCTAGACTACATGGGGAATATTTTATCATGCCTAGAATGAAAGATCATTTGAACCTACATCAGGATCAATCGACCAACCTTCATCTAGTAGGTAGAGTGGAAATTATTTTGGACCTCCATGAGGTCTATTCAACCTTAGACCCTGAGTAAAGATTGTAGTATGCGGAATAAAGACCCTCATTGATATTTAGCAGGTATCGTAGTATGAGGAGTGAAACCCTCTTTGACCTTTCTTATATCTAATAGAGTCAGGAATGATGACCTTCGACTTTCATATAGTCCCTTAGTTAAGTCCAATCGACAGTAGTCTCGTAGAATAGAGATGACAATGATGGCTTTCATCAAGTTTATCAATGGTAGTATCATGGGCCATCTACAGGTCTAGTGTATAATGAGTAATGACTTCTTTGGACTTTCATCAAGTTCATTCGACAAGTCCATTCATCAGTAATCATATGACCTTCATCAAGTCTTGTAGTATGAAGATTCTCATAGATATTCATTAGGTTCATTGGATTATGTCTTATGGACCTCCATCAGGTCCATTTGATAGTCCATTCGACAGTAGTATCATGGACCTTCATCAGCGCTAGTACCATGAGAGCCTGCCAAAATAACGACGTGGACACTTACCATAAATGATATCTCCACCAAACAGCAGTATCACCGAAGTCCAGTCCAGTCGGCGCTGTGTGTGTAGGAGAAGTGCAGTTCCAATTCATCGAGTGGTGATCGTCCCACTCGACACTACACTCGGTATAAGGCAAATGCCCCAGTCGACACTACACGTGAGATGGTTGTACTTGTTAAGGATCCCAGTCGACACCACCATGAGAAATTTGGCACTCATTGAATACCCTCATTGACATATATCTCATTCATACTACATATATGATCATGTAGAATGAAAAGGAAAGACCCACATGGAACTTCATCATGTCTAGAAACACTTTTTCCAGTAGAGAAAAGAATCTCTAGTGCATTCGTCAGGCCTAGTAGAGTGTAGAGTGATAACCTTGATAGACATTCATCAAGTCCAGTCGACCGGGGACATCCCTCATTGACTCATGTCGAGTCAAGTTATAGACACGGATTACACGTGTCGTATGACTTATATCTCCCTGGGCTCATCAAGTCCAGTCGACCGGGGACATCCCTCATTGACTCATGTCGAGTCAAGTTGTAGACATGGAATACACATGTCGTATGACTTATATCATTCTGGACTCATCAAGTCCAGTCGACCGGGGACATCCCCCATTGACTCATGTCGAGTCAAGTTATAGACACGGATTACACGTGTCGTATGACTTATATCTCCCTGGGCTCATCAAGTCCAGACGACCGGGGACATCCCCACAGACTCATGTCGAGTCAAGTCATAGACATGAACTACTCATGTCGTATGATATATATTCCTGGACTCATCAAGTCCGGTCGACCGGGGACATCCCCCACAGACTCATGTCGAGTCAAGTCATAGACATGAACTACTCATGTCGTATGATATATATTCCTGGACTCATCAAGTTCAGACGACCCTGGACATCCCCATAGGACTCATGTCGAGTCAAGTCATAGACATGAACTACTCATGTCGTATGATATATATTCCTGGACTCATCAAGTCCGGTCGACCGGGGACATCCCCACAGACTCATGTCGAGTCAAGTCATAGACATGAACTACTCATGTCGTATGATATATATTCCTGGACTCATCAAGTTCAGACGACCCTGGACATCCCCATAGGACTCTTGTCGAGTCGAATAAAGACATGGACTTCTTTCAGTTCATAGACTTGTCGAATGAAATAACTCCTGAACCCTCATATTGTTCAGTCGACCGGGGACATCCCCCACGGACTCATATCGAGTCAAGTTGTAGACATGGAACACACATGTCGTACGACTTATATCCTGACCTTCATCTAGGTTCAATCGATTGGGTACTTCCCCAATGGCTCTTGAAGAGTCAAACTCATAACTTGATATTCGTTTGGCAGCATCAACGCTCGAGTACACCTACATACTATGGCCTCAAGCGACACACGCGTCAAGTACTCTCCAAGTCAAGGACTACTTGACTTAGAGAGTAGGGGACAAACTGTACGGGCCAAATTTGGCCCCAAGGGTAAAATCGACATTTTACCTCGAGACTGACCAATATCAGGCCAAGAAGCCTCACGGGCCCAAGCTCATTGTCATCAAGAGGGCCAACGGACGCAGTAGTTACCAAATCAAGAAACGTCCAGACTCATGACAGTGCTTCACCAGCTTCGTGCAGTCAGCTTCCTTGGTCGACCAGTAGAAGCCTTGTCTCATTATCTTGCGGGATAAGTTCAATCTATTCATGTGCGATCCACATACTCCGGCGTGTACTTATTACATCGCTTTCTGAGCCTATTCCTTCCTTAAACACTTCAGTTGGATGTCATTCGCTTGTCTCTTGAATAGTTCTCCTTTCAAACTCACGTATTGGGAAGCCAACTTCCGAATGGCTATCATGTTCTTCATACCTAGTTCTTCTGGGAATTACCCGCGTTCTAGATTGTTTGCGTTTGCTAAGGTCCCAATATCATTAAACAAGCATGAAACATGTGTGAATACAAATCAACGAAGTTGCGAAATACTCTCATCGATCGGTTGAGCGACGCGGAGATGAACAAAATTGAAATTCTACCTCCATGGACTGCTCGGCAGTGGCAGTGAGTGTACGGGCCAAATTTGGCCCCAAGGGTAAAATCGACATTTTACCTCGAGACTGACCAATATCAGGCCAAGAAGCCTCACGGGCCCAAGCTCATTGTCATCAAGAGGGCCAACGGACGCAGTAGTTACCAAATCAAGAAACGTCCAGACTCATAAATATCTCACATAACTCGACAGTTTCCAACATCCAACGAACGAGTAATTAAAGGTAATAAATACACACGTTTTCCGAGAGTGTGTATATAGAGAAGAAAGTCTACGAGAAAGGGGAAACTGGGAGCTGTCCTACTCACAGCTTCGGGACACCCTCAGGCTTACTACACCTTATACTTACCGCCCTCACGGCACCCTACAGAGTTCAAGGTAGCATCTAACCTTGGCCTCTCCATTATAACTTTATGTTGTCCCTAAACTGACTTGGGCGTCGGAGTGCCCCCGCACCCACCACACCGGTGGGCAGTACTCCCGCTCACTCTACGTTCTTTGTTTGCAGGATCGCCAGAGCCCCCTCCTTATTAAATCTCAATTGTAGGCCTCGGTGAAAATCAGCGCCTACAATAAGTATGTCAGAAAATCGGGTCCAAATAATTTAAACGTTCTAGCTCTTTTACTACGTCAAAGTTCAATTGCCTCAATATTTTCATGTTGATCTGACTCTTGGTCAGTCTGATCACTGTCTTTGACAGTATCAATAGTTCTTTTGAAAGACTATGTTTTTTGTCTTTCCTTTCAAGGAAATGTCTATTTAAAATATATCGTATTCCTGGACTCAATTATCATATTTGGATTGATGTCAGGAATTTTATACTTATGTACCAAGAATCGAATGCACTACTGTTGCGAGCATATCTAATAAATATACAATCAACAGTTTTGGGTCATATTCTAATATTCTTAGGTTTAAAAACCATTACTTTGGAAAGACACCCCCATATTTTAAAATATTTGTAGGAAAGTACATGACATTTCCACAATTTATATGATGGATTGTCCAATCTTCTGTGAGATAGCTTGTTCAGAACATAATTGGCAGAAAGTAAAGTTCCCCCCACAAGTTCTGGGGTAAACCATAGCTTGTTAACATGACGTTCATTATTTCCTTCAATGTTCGGTTTTTTCGCTCAGCAATCCCATTTTGTTGGCGAAAATGGAGCAGTAGTTTCGTGAATAATTCCATGATTTGAACAATATTTACCAAATGGTGACACATATTCCCACCTCTATCACTCATGATTCTTTTGATTTTCTTGCCAAGTCGATTTTCAACTTCATTCCTATAGTGTATAAAGCTCTCAATAGCTTCATCTAATAAATAACAGAATCTTGTGCTATCATCAATAAAAGTGACAAAGTACTTTTTACCGCATCTTGTTTACACAATATTCACATCACACACATCAGAGTGTACAAGTTCCAAAGGTTCAGAACTTCGTTCTATGGAATGAAATGATGTTCTATGCATTTTTGCTTCAACACATGTCTCACATTTGGAAATTTAGGTATAAGGTCCATGTTAATTAATTTATGTATTGTATCATAATTAACATGTCATAACCTCTCATGCCATACATTTTGTGACTCAATAATATAAGCGGAAGTTGTAGCTTTATTATTAGCATTGTGTCGATTGACAGTCATTACATTGAACTTGAAAATGCCCTTAATGAGATATCATTTTCCTATATAGACATCATTTTTAGACAGTACAAACTTTTCATAAACAAATACAAGGTTAAAGTCATTCTTACTAAGGAGTGAACCCGAAACCAAGTTCTTCCGAATATCAGGAACATGCAAAATATTCTTCAATGTAAGCTCTTTTCCAGATGTCATCTTCAGAACCACCGTGCCTTGTACTACAACTCTAGAGGTAGAAGAGTTTCACATTGTCAGATGATCGCCACCATCGACCTTCTGATATGAGGAAGACTTCTTACTATCAGCACATATATGACGAGTAGCCCTAGTGTCAACCCATCATTCTCTCGGATATCCAACCAAGTTGGCTTCTATTACAACTGCTGAGAGGTTCATTTCTGTGATCTCATCAGTTAGCTGCTCATCTTCAGACTTCAGTGACATGGGCCTAATTTTTCTTTTTCTTATTTTTGTTCTGAGACTTATTCTTTATGCAGTCCTCTGTCATATGAACACTTTTTTACACAGTTGTAGCACTTCCCCTTAAACTTATTATTTGGTTGGTAAGAATCAGCTCCACCGTTCTTTCTCTTTTTGCTACCTTTTCCATCCTCGACGATGTTGGCCTTAGACTCCATAGTCTTGTAGCTGGCATTCTCGGACTTCATGCTGTCTTCTTTGATCCTTAATCAAACTCCAAGGTCTTCAAGACTCATATACTTCTTTTTGTGTTTCAGATAGCTCATGAAGTCCTTCCATGATTGAGACAACTTTTCAATGATTGTGGCCACTTGAAACGTCTTGCAGAGTTTCATTCCTTCATCCAATATTTCATGTGATCAATTGTAGTTCACCCAACTGAGACATTACCATTCTTGAATCTACCATTTTGTACTCCAGGAACCTACCCACGTTAAATTTCTTTAGTCTGACATCCTCGATTTTTATATTTCTTCTCGAGATATTCCTAGAGAATATTCGCATAGATCATGTTTTGGTACACATTGTACATAGTATTTTCAAATCCTCCCAAGAAGTAGTTCTTGCACAAGAAGTCGTCTGAAGACCATGTGGTTATTTCCATTTCTCCCTCCACATGACCCGGATGATCTTTGAGGTACTTATCCAACTGTAACGTTGTCAGGTATAATAATATTTTGTTCAGCCATTGTTTAAAGTTTGCTTTACCAAACTTTTTCGATTTTTCTCCATGAGTGATCGGTACTGCGATATTTCCGCTAGCCATGTATAACTGGAAAAATCAACAGCAATCAATAAGTCTACAAAATACAAATTACAAAACGATCAAACGAATGATCTTGTTTAAGTGATATACTAAAAATCCACTTATTTTTAAATTGGACAGTAATACCAATTAACACAAGTCCTTGAATTTACAACTAAGGATTCTTATGATAAATAAATAAAGGAATATTCCCAGAGGACAGGGGGGTCCAGAATAACCACGTAAATCCCTGCCCACTTAGGCTCATATCGCCTTTTTGACAGAATATCATTTAAATACTTTATCAATAGAATATCTTAGACATTCAAACTTAGTATTACACTTCATTCCGCAATACAATATGTGTAGAATTGTATGTGTATGTGTGTATTAATCAATCAAGCTTGGACGAATGTGCAAGATTACACTTTTAATTCTCAACCAAGTATACAACACACAATTAAATTTAAACTTTATCACTATGTGTATGATTGTGATAATTGAACACTCTAATATTAACTTAAATCTATACTACCAAGTTTATTATAATATAGTATATGATTTTACTAAGTTAATATTACGATAATATAAATTAATCTAAGTCTATTTTAATCTAATAGTAATTCCAGGATTAATTTCGTTAGTGTCACGTTCATTTCTTCGTTCGAATGAAACTTTCTAGTGAGTTCACGTTCGTGTAGCGTTCATAAATACGTTCGAACAAAGTGTTCCAGCGAGTTCACGTTCGTGTAGCATTCGAGAACACGTTCGAACAAAATGTTCCAGAGATTTTATGTTCGTGTTGCGTTTGAATATGCGTTCGAATGTTCTTTGGCAGAAAACATGCGTTCAAGTTCCATTTGAAGACGCATTCGAACGAGATTACGAAAATCAAAATTTGGAGTAGGGTGTAACCCTCCCAATGGGCACTACTTTAACAAGATCTTGAACAAAGACAATGGTAGAAACTCTCTTTTGCTTAAAAGACTCTCTAAGACAAATGTATGAGACTTGTTATTTTTTGGATACCAAATGAACTCTAGGCCTTTTATAGGCATGTAAGGGTGCCTTTGAGGGCACCATTTGGTGTGGAGTGTAACCCTCCCAATGGTTATACCATTTTCCTTATGTCATTTGAGGCCTAGAGTCTCATCTTTCCAAATTAGAGGACATGTCCTTACATGTTTGTGTCATTCCTATAAGGCACAACTCAAGGAACATGACCCTTCTACACACATACTATATATTTGGAGAATTTACAACAGTGATTGGTTGAGAGGATAGTTGTAGGGGTGACAAAATGAATTGACGAATCGAATTTGTATCGAATTATAAATGTATCTAATCAAAATGTGTATTCAATTTATTTATTAAACGAATCCTAATATCAGAATTCGTATTCGATTCATTTATTAAATAAATCAAATAAGAATATTCATTTAGTCATGATATTATTCAATAACATAAATTATCATAATTATTTATATTAATTTTTCGTAAATATATACATATGAAATATGTAACTAATATATTTACTAAAAATAGCTCACTAAATATGGACAATATTATTTTTCTATGGTAATTAGCAATAAATCCTCGAATCTTTATTGAAAAATAATAATAACTAGTAAAATAAAATAATATAACGAATCCTAAACGAATTAATGAGCGTAAATTCGTATTCGATTCGTTTAATAAATGAATCGAATCGAATTGACCAATTTATTAAACAAATCCATTTTTTTC
>SKCR01047669.1:0-50566 GCA_019454045.1 Zanthoxylum bungeanum | reverse complement strand
TGTACCAAGACCGTGAGCCCATTAACTGAAAATGGCTTAATAGTTGGTAAATGGTTTCTGTTAAGGTTAAAGTTTTCAATGAATGGTAATTTTTAAAGGGGTTATATTTGCATTCATGCATGAAAATTACTTGCTGGGCCTTGGCTCACAGTGTCTTGTGGTGCAAGTGATCATTTGTCGGACAATTATGTCAATCTAGCAGTTGGTGGTTGTGCGACGGATCTATAATGGAGGCTCATGTGAGCAGGAACCGTGTCTTTCCTAAATTTGTAATTTTAGACATTTAGTATGAATATACTTTGAACGAGTGGGTCTCAAAGGATTATGACTGTTCCTCTGGTATAAACAGTACATAAAATTATCGTACTGAATTAGGACGTAGTTTTTGGTCTTTTACGATTAAACGTTAATTTAAAAATATTGGTTATTTGCTCAATTGATTGGAAAATTTTAAAGTTAGTTTTGAAGTGTTGGTAACGTCCCGACACTATACTTCTTTAGGCGAATACATTGGTTATTTTCTCAAATATCTACCCATGCACTCACATTATTGAACATATTTCTATTTCTGAAAGTTACATTCAATCTTATATATGCTGGTTAACTATGTGAACTTGAGTTAAAACTAATATTTTCTTCCAATAACTATCGTGCATATGATCCGCAGATGGGACAGAATCTTATGACAGGCCATAGAGTTGAATGTCTATTTGAGCTAACCTTCATGCATCTTCCTTCGATCGTGTCTCCCAGTTATGTGCAGTGTGTACATCATCCTTTCTCCAGTTGTGGCATCAACGCCTTGGTCACGCCTCTTTAAGTAAACTTCGTCATTTGATTTCTAATGGGTTCTTAGGTTCAGTTACCGAACTGTCTTTACATTGTGTCTCTTGTTAACATGGAAAACAACCGGCTTTATCTTTTAATAATAACAATGCTATTTATGTTGCTCCTTTTGACTTAATTCACTTCGATATGTTGAGACCTTCTCCTACACCCACTATGGGAGGGTCCAAATATTTTATCATATTCATTGATGATTATTCTCGGTTTACTTGGATCTTTCTCATGAAACATCGATCTGAACTACCTCAAATTTCTATTGATTTTGCGACTATGGTCAAAACATAATTTTCCAAAACCATAAAAATATTACGAACCGATAATGTCAAAGAATATCTTAACTCTACACTTCAACGATTTTTAAAAGAATAGGGTATCATATCCCAAATATCATGCCAATACACCTTTCAATAAAATGGGTGAGCAGAACACAAACATCATCACATTATGGATTCAGTTCGATCCATGCTTATATCATCTTCTTGTCGATAACGCTTTTGAGGTGAAGCTGTTATTAGTTATTACCACAATATACATTATCAATCATGTTCCTTCATCAGTCGCCATACAACACATGTCTCCATATGAGTATCTATATGGTATTTTCCCTCCTATGATCTTCTTAAAGTTTTTGGGATTGTATGTTTTGTCATTCTTCCTCATATAGAGTGCCACAAGTTATAATATCGTGCTCGACTCTGTTGTTTCTTGGGATATGGAATCGAACACAAAATGGTATCGTTGTTGAGATCATGCATCGTGTTGTATTCTAGGAGCACACTATATTCTCATTTTTTCTGATTTCAAAGTAACTTCCTTTGACCAACCTCCACTTTTCATTGACCTTTCTATCATGTTGTTTTCACATGTTCATGATGCATGTACCTCTGATAAGCCTACGAATGTCCAACCCTCATTGCCACATGTCCTTGATGATGCTCATTCTACAGATACCATCCCTAAAACCCCTGCGATAAAACACTCCCATGATGTTGATGCATATATTCCAGTTATCTTACTCGAGTAAGACGCCCTCCTAATTATCTTCAAAATTATCATTGCTTTTCCACTATTGTTTCTTTGCATGAACCTCGGTCCTATAGGGAGATATCATCTAATCCTCATTGGCAGCAAGCTATGGAAGATGAAATACATGTTGTGGTAAAAATTGATACTTGAGACTTAGTTGATAGTCATTCTTGTAAAACTCCAGTGGGTTGCAAATGGATATACAAAATAAAAACACATTCAGATGACTCAATTGAGCGCTATAAAACATGTCTTGTTGCTAAGGGCTTCACTCAAGAATATGAGGTTGATTGTGATGAGACATTTGCTCCAGTTGCTCGCCTTACCTCAGTCTGCAGCCTGCTTGCCATTGTTGCTTCCCGATAATGGAGTCTGTTTCAGATGGATGTCAATAATATTTTTTCTCAATGGTGATCTAGTTGAATAGGTTTATATGAAATCCCATCATGGTCTTGACTATCCACCACACAAGGTATGCCGCCAATGTCGTGCCCTATATGGTCTGAAACAAGCTCATCGTGCATGGTTTGCCAAGTTCAGTGCGGCTATTTGTCTGCTTGGTTTCACCTCTAGTCCACATGATTATGCAATATTCCTTCGCAAATCTGGTTCAGGCATCGTGATGCGATTTCTTTATGTTGTTGACATGATTATTATTGGGGATGATGTTTCAAGAATTAAGGATCTTAACCAGTATCTTAGTCATCAATTTGAAATGAAATATCTTGGTTCTCTGAGTTACTTATTGGGACTTGAAGTTACTTCTTTTGATGATGACTATCATCTCTCTCAAGCCAAGTATACTTTTGATCTTATTTCTCGAGCCGACCTTACAACTAACAAGATAGTTCCAACCTTTATTGAGTCTAATACTAGACTTACACCTATGGATGGCAGTCCTCTTGATGATCTTAATGTCTATATACAATTAATTGGCAATCTCATTTATCTCATTGTCACTCGATCAGACATTGCATATGTCATTCATATTGTGAGTCATCTACTCCTCGATCTCTTCATTATGTTATTGTGTTTCGCATCATTCACTATGTTAAAGACGTTTTCTTTTGTGATCTCTATTTCTCTGCTAATTCTTCACTTGTTCTTCGAGTTTACTCTGATGCAGATTGGGCATGCGACCTACTGATCGTCGATCCGCTACTGGTTATTGTGTTTTTCTGGGCAACTCGCTTATTTATTGGCGTAGTAAGAAACAGACCTTGGTTGTGCGTTCTAATATTGTGGCTGAATATCAAGCTCTTGTTGTGACTACTGTTAGGGTTGGTGCTCAGAGTACCAATCCGGATCGTATTTATGTCTAATTCATGAATACGATCAATGTCTTTTCCATAATATTATATCATAAGGATTTGACGTTCTTATCTATATCTCAGGTATAATATGGATAGCCTGTGACAGATGGATTATACGTATGCAATGACCTCGACTTGCATAGTTTAGCGATATTATATGTGGTCGTCATAATTCATGAGTGAGTGAATTATGGACACGAAATTGGATTTCGTGACGGATAAACTTAAACTTAGAGAGTCACACAATATGAAGTGTACTTGTTGAGCACTTGGGCAACACGTTATGTATAATACAGATTATTCATAATACTTCGCCGGATTAAATGAGTTAATTTGTATCGTTTAAACTGTTAAACGATAACACATGTTTTAAGAGATTTTGGTCAATCGTAATTATTGTGTATTTGTATTTGATACATAATTTGATTAGATACACATTAATTAAGTGTCAAATGAGATTTTGACATATGCCATTAATATATGTATTTGTTATTTAATGTAAATAAAAATACATATATAATAATAATTATAATAATTAATTATTTAGATATTTAATTGTTAAATATTTGAATAGTTAAATAATATCCATATTTCATAAATGTTATTAAATATGTTTAATTATTATTGATACACATGACATGATTTTATTAAGCTTAAGTGTGCAAATTTGATTTGTCAAACTAAAGCTTATCTTATCTTTATTTTAATTTAATGAAATTAAAAATACAAAATTGACCATTTTGACCATCTAGAGTCTGTCATCTCTTATTTTTATTTGATTTTTTTTTCATTTCCTTTAACAATTCACCATAGCCGAAACTTAAAGAAGAAAATAGCCCTAATATTTGTTTGATCAAATCATGAAGAAAATGAAGGAAAATTCAAGAAAAAGCTTAGGAAAACAAGAGATTAAAGGTAATCTTCTACAACCCTAAGTTTGGAAATTAGTTTCTTGTTTTCTTGAATTTTTAGAATGGTTCTAGGGTTCCTTTGTTTGTTGAAATTGAGGCTTTTGGTTTTGGTGGATGGATTTGGAAGTGTTGAGCATGTGTGAAGTTGATTTGGATGAAATTAGTGTAATTATTGTCCAATTTAATCATTTGATGATATGTTGCCATTATAGAGTGTTATGACCACTCTTGTAATGACTATAATTATTCTTGGGTGGTTCATGTGTGGTGACTTGGTTGGTGTCTTGATTAATTGGATTAATCTTGAAAAAGTTGGATTAATGCATGAAAAATTGACAATTTTGTGTTCTGGATCAGTTCTGGAAAAACAGTGAATATGTTGATGAAATTGTAGTCATTTGAATGTATTGGATGTGATTTGGGTGTTGGAACAATTGCTGGAAATTATTTCGGAGTTGAAATAAGCGAAAACGGCGAAAAACGGCGTTACCGGGTGACTTTTGAGCCAACCGGGTGACGGCTATCCAAACAATGAATTTGTCACTGTTCGGGCAGCTCATGAACTTCCCTAACACTATTGGGGCTGACTTGGGCAGTCTCCATAAGTATTGGATAGTCGGTTCGGTCAAAAACGCGTTTTAAGCCATTTTACGGAAAAACATTTTCGTAAAAGTTTCGCGACGTTTCTTAACTATTTATGTCGTTATTTGATATCGAACAAATATGTTTAGGTGAAATATGAATGAATTATTCATATTGGATATTGAATAATTTGTTCGGTAATTTAAAAAGTTTTAAAATTACGATTTCGCCCGAACCGCGCTTCCGCTGCGCCCTTCGCCCAAAACCCACTAATAACTACACTAACTACTGCCGAACTTCTATGGCTACTTTAGCTCCTCGAGCATATGTGAGTGCCTCAACCACCATTCACTACTCTTTACTGTGACAATTAAAACACTATTCAATTGTATATAATGATGCATTTCACGAACATACCAAACACATTGAAATTGATTGTCATTTCATTCTTCAACATATTGCTCGCGACACTCTTCGGTTGGTGTATCTCTACTCACTTCGACGATCAAGTAGCTGATATTTTCACCAAGTCTTTTCTTCATGGCCACTATACAACCCTCATTTCTAAACTCAATCAGTTTTCATCACACTACCATCTTGAGTTTGAGGTGTCATGCCAAAGATATATGTGAGAATTTGTGAAGAAAATGTCTATAAACATTTGCTTTATTAGAACTTAAAAATGAGAGGCATTTATATAGGCATTTATACAACTAACATAATAAATACACAACTACTATATTAAACACAACTACCAACTATACAATTACTACACAACACAACTACTACTAACTATACAATTACTAACACAACACACAACTACTAACAACACACAACTAATATCTAACATCTCCCCTCAAACTCAAGGTGGTTTAGACGAAACCAAATTGAGTTTGGAAACAAGTGTAGTGTAACGTCTCGGAAGAAAGGATTTGGTGAAGACATCAGCTAGCTGATCGGTGGATTTGAGATACTTCAAGGAAATAGTACCACAAGCAACGTGTTGGCGAATGAAATGAAAATCGATCTCAATGTGTTTGGTGCGCTCATGAAAAATATTATTATGTGCTATTTCAATAGCACTTTTGTTATCACAGTAAAGAGTGTGAGATGATGGTTGATGGACTCTCATATCTTCTAGAAGCCAACGTAACCATAGAAGTTCAGCTGTAGTAACAGCAACAGCTCTATATTCAACCTCAGTACTCGAGCGGACAGCCAATGTATGTTTCTTGCTGCGCCAAGAAATAAGTACAGTAACCCGTAGTTGATCGACGATCAGTAGGGTCTACTGCCCAGTCAGAATCATAATAGGCTCGAAGAACTAATGATGAAGTAGCAGAAAAATGGAGACCAGTAAAGAGAGTTCCTTTAACATAACTAAGAATACGAAGCACTGCAGCATAATGAGTAGAACGGGGAGTGGTCATGAACTGGCTGACAATGTGAACTGCATAAGCAATGTCTGGTCAAGTGACTGTAAGATAAATGAGGCTTCCAACCAATTGTCTGTAGAGAGTAAGATCATCAAGGAGAGTGATATCTTCATCTATAGGTGTAAGACGAATATTATACTCAATTGGAGTTGGAACTGCCTTTCTATCTGTAAGGCCAGCCCGAGAAAGAAGATCGGAGGCATACTTTTCTTGCGAGAGATGATAACTATCATCAGAACAAATAACCTCAAGGCCTAAAAAATAACTCAAAGGACCAAGATCTTTCATTTCAAATTGTTGACTAAGAGCCTGCTTGAGATCTGATATGCCTGAAATATCATCTCCAGTAATAATCATATCATCAACATAAAGAAGTAATATCACAATACTCTTTTCGAATTTTCGAAGAAATAAAGCCGAATAATGTGGACTGGAGGTGAATCCAATCTGTCTGACAGCGGTACTAAATTTGGCAAACCATGCACGAGGAGCTTGCTTCAAACCATATAAGGCACATCGTAAGCGACATACTGTATTTGGTGGATGATCAAGACCTGAATGAGGCTTCATATAAACTTATTCAGTGAGATCACCATTGAGAAAAGCATTCTTGACATTCATCTGAAACAGACTCCATTTCCGAGCAACGGCAATAGCAAGAAGACTGCGAACTGAGGTAAGGCGAGCAACAGGTGCAAAGGTCTCCTCATAATCAATCACATACTCTTGAGCGAATCCTTTAGCAACAAGACGTGCTTTATAACGCTCAATAGATCCATCTGAATGTGTTTTGATTTTGTAAACCCATTTGCATCCCACTGGATATTTGCCAGGAGGAAGATCAACCAAGTCCCAAGTATCGGTCTTTGTCAATGCATGTAATTCATCTTGCATAGCTTGCTGCCAATGAGGATTAGAAGAAGCCTCCCTATAGGACTGAGGTTCATGCAAAAAGACAAGAGCAGTGAAACAATGATAATCTCGAAGGTAAGAGGGATGATTTCTTACTCGGGTATGATAGGGTGGAGATGAGTCACCAATGGTCTATGGTGCAGTATCTGCAGGAGGGGCATCATCAGGAACAAGCGGTGATGGAGGTTGGACATTTGTATGCTCACTATGAGTACCTGTATCAGGTGGAAACAAATTGATAGATGGATTAGTGAAAAGTGGAGGTGGATCTGAAGGTGACACTGTGAACTTAGAAAGAGATGAGAACATAACATGTTCCCAGAAAATAACATGACGAGAGATGCGAAGTTTCTTTGACACATGATCCCAACAACGATACCCTTTGTGTTGAATACCATATCCTAAGAAACAACAAAGTCTGCCACGGAGTTCTAACTTGTGATGTTTTGTGGGAGGAAGAAGAACAAAGCAAACACTCCCAAAAACCTTGAGAAGATCATTGTACGGGCCAAAATTGGGCCCAAGGATAAAATCGACTTTCACCACAGAAGCCAACCATAAGATCTGGAGCCCGGAAGAAGATCCATGGGCCGCCTCACGAGCCCAAGCTCATTAACATAAATACAGACAAACGGGCGCCAGTTACAAAGATCAGGAAGTGGATCCGAATTCATAAATATCATCATGAAGTCGACAGTTATCAGACTTAAATGACCTAATTTTGAACATCATTAAGGAGGTTTCCAACGGGCAGAAGATGGACCCCACATCAAAGGAACCTATTAAAGAGAGAAGCAAAGAATAGAGAGAGATCCGAACGCGACTCCTATCATCAGATAAAATCCAATACTCCGCCCTCACGGCAATTAATCAGTGGTTGAGGTATCCTAAGACCTTAATTCTTTCGACTTTGACTTACTCATATTTAGGCTAACTTGAGCGTCGGAGTGCCTACGGCTTCCACCACACCGGTGGGCAGTAATCTCTTCTTCTGCTCTACTCTTATTTTGCAGGTTCGCTTATGCCCCTCAACTCATTTTCAATTGTAGACCTCGACCGAAATCAGCGTCCACAATTTGGCGCCCACCGTGGGGCTAGCGAGCGAATTTTTTAAAAGTAAGACACAGCAACACAACAATCTGAAATGGCCTCAAGCAATGAGCAAAACCCGAATCCCATGATGGCACAGCTTGCCATGCTCCAAGAACGTCTGCAAGCCCTAGAAGAAGAAAATCAAACGATGCGAAACACCAATGACAGTCTACAGAAAAAGATGGAGCAGCTGTCATCCAATCCTCCGCATAATAATATTCAAAGCCAAACCAGCAATCCAGACGACCAAAGCAATCCAACAATCCCGCTTATGACGGAAGGTCCAAACAACAATCACCAGCCTATTTCGCAAGAACCGAGTTCTCTCACTGATCCAACCCAACAGATCGCCACCACTATCAGAAAGGAAATGATCGAATTCAAGGAAGCAATAATGTCGAGACTACCAGAGGTAAGGTTGCCAGTCAGGAAAACTAGGGCCGGGGCGATTTCTAATACCCTATTTGTGGAATCGATTGTTGCTGTCGACTTGCCCCAGAAATTCAGCCCTCGGAGATGAAGCCATATGATGGATCTGTCGATCCAGACGACCACGTCGTACACTACAAATACAAGATGATGTCAACCGGCCTGTCCCCAAGCCAGTGGGAGGCTGGAATATGTATATGCTTTGGCGAGACTCTGGCGGGACCTGCCCTTACTTGGTTCATCAACCTACCCTACAGGTCAATTGGGTCCTACCAAGAGCTAGTCGAAAAATTTGTGCAACACTTTGCAAGTTCATGCAAATTAGAAAAGACTTCAGACGACCTTAATTTTATACAGCAGGGAAGGGGAGAGTCTCTGCGGAGCTACGTTGCTCGATTCAACCGAGAGAGAATTACAGTCCCAGATCTCCACCAACCTACAGCAGTAGAAGCTTTCCGGAACAGACTGCTTTATGACAGTGGACTCTACAAGAAATTGACGAAATTTCGATGCTACAACATGGATCAGGTAATGGCACGGGCCCAGGTAGAAATAAGATGGGAAGAAGATAAAAGAAACCAGAGAAGGGAAGATGTTGCGAATACCCGAATGGACCGAAGGCCTGCTGCTCCCAGGCCGCACGATAGCAATATCCACACTCACAGGGAAATGAGGAACCAGCCAAGGGCTGAGCGGCGACCTTTCTACACAAATGTTGATAGGAGACAAAGGCCATACATGGAGGAGAAACCAGCAAGCAAACCCAGGCTACCGGACTATAACTTTACGATTTCTCCTGGGGAACTGGTCACCGTGCTTAAAAAGATGGGGAATGAAGTAAAGTGGCCTCCGCGCTCCAGAGACAGTTCGACAAAACAGACACCAGAAAGTGGTGTGAGTTCCACAGGGACTACGGTCATACGACAGCGGAGTGCGTGGCCTTGAGATTAGAGGTTTTGGAGTTACTCAACAAAGGTTTCCTGAGGGACCTGCTAACAGACAAGGGAAAGGCAACCATGTCACGAAGGGATGAAAAAACCAACCAGGTAGAAGATCATGTCCTACCACCCCCTATAAATAACACAGTCAACGTTATTTCGGGAGGTTCAGGAATCAGTGGAACTACTTATTCAGCTGCCAAACGACATACAAGGGCTCTGATCAGTAATGTCTCTCATACTGCAATGTCTGTAGAAAAAGCCTTCACAGAACTGACTATGGAATTTCCAGACGATGAATACTCCCACACCCTAAACCCGCACCACGACGCTTTAGTCATCTCCTTGCAGGTGGCGAATTTCTTGGTCAAACAGGTGTTGATCCACACAGGATCCTCGGAAAACGTAATTTTCGCGAGCGCCCTCACTGACATGGGGACAAAGTTGGATAAAATCAATCGGCGGACGACAGTGTTGATCGGGTTCAGTGGGGAGCAGAAGTTCACGATGGGAGAAATCTCACTTCCAGTATACGTTGCTGGAGTCAACAAAATGACTACATTTCTGGTCTTGGAATGCCCTTCCGCGTACAACCTAATAATGGGGAGGCCCTGGATTCACGACATGAGAGCGGTTTCATCAACCTACCATCAGGTGATAAAATTCCCTACTAAGTGGGGAGTACAAGAAATCAGAGGCGACAGGTTGGCATCTAGGAGCTGCTACCAAACAACTCTGAAGGCGAATGATGAGTCAGCATAGCAATTACAGACTGAACCTCGAGTTTCGGAGCCGACATTGCCGAACATAGAAAAGCTTGACGAGGTTCAGATTCATCCACAGTTCGAAGATCACAAGGCGCTAATTGGAGCTGGATTAGATTCGAAACTCCGAGCCGACATCATAGAGTTTTTGAATAGCCGACACGACAGTTTTGCATGGTCCCACAAAGATATGACAGGAGTCGACCCAAGGCTCATGACCCACGAATTGCATGTGGATCCAGAGTACACCCCAGTTAGGCAGAAAAGAAGAAAATTTTCCCCAGAAAGGAACCGGATCATCGACGAAGAAGTCCAGAAGTTATTGGAGAATGGAGCGATAAGAGAAGTTCAATTTCCAGAGTGGCTCGCGAATGTCATTTTGGTGAAGAAAAAGAACGGGAAATGGAGAGTTTGCATCGACTTCACAGATTTGAATAAGGCATGTCCAAAGGATTCATTTTCGCTTCCGCATATAGATTCTATGGTCGACGCAACGGAGGGACATGAGCTATTAAGTTTCATGGATGCGTACTCAGGCTACAACCATATCTTTATGCACCCGGGCGATCAAGAAAAGACAGCCTTCGTAACCAACAAAGGGATTTTCTGTTATAAAGTCATGCCCTTCGGCCTAAAGAACGCGAGAGCAACATATCAAAGACTTGTCAACAAGATGTTCGACAGCCAAATCGGGAAAACAATGGAAGTGTACATAGACGATATGCTGGTGAAGTCGATCGAATCGGAGCAGCACCTAGATCATCTGAAAGAAGCATTCGACATCATGGATATGTATGGGATGAAACTAAATCCAACTAAATGTGCTTTCGGTGTTGCTTCAGGAAAATTTTTGGGGTACGTGGTCACTCGGCGAGGGGTTGAAGCGAATCCGGACCAGATTAGATCGATCCTCGACATTCCATCTCATTCAGCCCAAAAGACGTCATGAGACTAACTGGGAGAATTGCCGCTCTAAACAGGTTTATCTCCAAATCTACAGACAAGAGCTTCTTGTTCTTTTCAGCTTTGAAGAAAGGAAACAGCTTTGACTGGACGCCCGCTTGTGAGGAAGCACTGACAAAGCTCAAATTGTACCTCACCACACACCACATTTGCTGTCCAAACCACACGACTTGGAGAGACTTTTTCTCTACTTGGGAGTTTCGGAGCAAGCGGTCAGCGGAGTCTTAGTAAGAGAAGAGGTATGAGACCAAAAACCAGTCTACTACGTGAGCAAAGCACTGTTGGGAGCAGAATCACGTTACCCTTTGATGGAGAAATTAGCCTTCGCCCTTGTTACAGCAAGCAGAAAACTCAGACCCTACTTCCAAGGGCATCCAATCACGGTGTACACGACCTATCCGTTGAGAAGAATACTTCATAAACCAGAAATATCAGGAAGGTTGATGAAGTGGGCAATCGAACTTGGAGAGCACGACATCACTTACCAGCCCAGAACCGCCATCAAATCTCAAGCGCTGGCCGACTTTGTGGCCGACTTCACCCCCAGCTTACTTACAACAACTGAAGTCAATATCAACACCATCCAGCAAACGAAACCTTGGAAATTAGCAGTCGACGGGGCAAGTAATAAAAAAAGCTGCAGTCTTGGGATCATGATCATAACTCCAGCCGGCGACATAATACAGCAAGCGATCAAGTGTGGATTTAGAGTTACAAATAACGAAGCAGAATACGAAGCATTAATAGCTGGGCTGTCACTAGCTAAAGAATTGGGGGCCATAGATATTGAAGTGAAAACCGATTCCCAGTTGGTTGTGAACCAGATAGAAGGGTCGTATCAAGCCAGAGGACAAGCCATGGCTTCTTATCTACAAAAGGTAAGTGACCTACGATCGATGTTTGAGAAATTTTCCATAACACAGGTCCAAGAACGAGAACTCCCAGGCTGATGCATTGGCGACCCTTGGTTCGACAATGGAAGGGAACGAGTCACGAACAATTCCAGTCGTGTACTTAAGCTGGCCCGCGATTTGTGAAGAAGAAACGATTGTCGCGGCACTAGACATTGTCGACAGTTGGATGACACCAATAGTAAAGTATCTGCAAGACGGTATACTTCCAGACGACAGAATTCAAGCAAAGAAAGTTCAGAGGCAGTCTGCCAGATATGTGTTGTACGACGGAAAGTTGTTAAAAAGATCGTTCACAGGACCTTACTTGAAATGTATTGCACCTAACGAAGCCCAGCATGTTTTGTCTGAGTTACACGAAGGGGAATGTGGGAATCATTCTGGTGGTAGGAGCTTGGCCCAACGAGCGCACACGACAGGATATTACTGGCCCACAATGAGGTTCGACTCATCTGAATACACGAAGAAGTGCGACAAATGCCAGAGATTTGCACCAATACCTCACCTCCCACCGGAGAGACTAAACCACATCTTATCTCCATGGCCATTTATGAAGTGGGGGATGGACATTGTTGGAAAACTCCCAACGGCACCTGGCCAACGAGTGTACATGCTCGTAATGACGGACTACTACTCGAAGTGGATAGAGGCAGAAGCATTTTCCAGAATACGCGACAAGGAAGCCCAAACTTTCGTATGGAAAAACATCATCTGTCGATTCGGCATACCGAAAGAGATCGTGACTGACAACGGAGCACAGTTCATTAGCCACCACTTCCAAGACTTATGCAGGAATTGGGGCATAAGGTTGAACTTCTCCACCCCTCGCTTTCCACAAGCAAACGGACAAGCCGAATCATCCAACAAGATGATTATGAACACCCTGAAGAAGAGATTGGAGAAAGCTAAGGGAGCCTGGGCTGACGAATTGCCAGGAGTATTATGGTCATACAGGACCACGACGAGGTCTTCAACAGGCGAAACTCCTTTCGCATTAGCATTTGGGACGGAAGCAGTCATACCAATTGAAGAAGTCATCCCTTCAACGCGCTACCAATATCTCAACGAAGAAAACAATCAACGACTGATGAATTTCAATCTCGACACGATTGAAGAGACAAGAGACCGAGCTTCCATTCGACTGGCCGCATATCAACAGAGGATGGCCAGATACTTCGACAAAAACGTTAGGAGTAGGAATTTCAAGGCTGGAGATTGGGTCCTACAGAGAGTGTTCCAGAACACCAAGGAAGTTCGAGACGGGAAGTTGGGTCCAAATTGGGAAGGCCCTTACCTCGTCACCAAAGTAGTTGGGAAGGGAGCGTACAAGCTACAGAATTTGGATGGGGCTCCCGTACGCAACAGTTGGAATGTGATGCATCTTAAGCGATTTAACCGGTAACTCTTATGTTTGTGGTTTGTTTGTTTGTAGTTATATGTTCAGTTAGTTGTTTTATTAAAGATTGAATAAAGAAATCAGCAGAAGTCGTTCGACTAAGCGCAATAAAAGTTTGTCAAATTAAAATATCAACCGACATTTGTACAACATGT
This sequence comes from Zanthoxylum bungeanum, assembly GCA_019454045.1. NCBI lineage: Eukaryota > Viridiplantae > Streptophyta > Magnoliopsida > Sapindales > Rutaceae > Zanthoxylum > Zanthoxylum bungeanum. Next base: position 36,892 of record SKCR01047669.1, on the reverse strand, counting down.
CACAATATCATTCTTCCAATTTCATACGACATAGACAGCACATACAAAACGTGATTACAACTCTCCTGTCAAAGCCATTGATTTAACTTCATACAAAATTTCAAAACTAACGTTAGACCTGAAACTACCTAGACATTGTCTGGTGCTTCCTCGGTAGCCGTAGGAAGACTGGCGGGTGCATCATCTTGGGTTTCAGCAGCTTCCTCTATGATTTCTTCTCCCCCTAAATTCCTTCCGACCTCCTCCTTCTCAGCAACGGCTAGTACGTCTGTTTCCCCCCCATCCTTCTTTGATTCAACCTCCAACCCTTTTTCTTCCGAATCATCCTCCGTCGACGACGAGATCCCGGCCTCACGCCTCTCATATTCTCTAATCCACTTCTCAGGTTTCCAGTCGACGTGTTTCCCCAGCTAAGAAATCCCTCATTAAATCACGCATGTTTCTCATCATGGAGTCGATGGCGATATCCTCCATTTGCTCTAACAATAATTCCTTCTCTTTCTTCTTCACATTCTCGAAACCTTCTTTGTAGTTATCGATTGTCAGCTCAGCCGTTCCTTCTCCAATTGCAGAGCAGCCTTAACCTCCTTCAGTTCTTTCTCAAGAACTCTTTCCTTCCTTTGAGAAGCAATGATACCAGACTTCAATTCTGATGACTCATTCCTCATCACCGACAGCGATTTCTCCAGCTCCTTTGTCCTCCTTTGATTGGACTCCACATTTTTTCGCATGAATAGGCTGCATTCCAGTGCCTAAGGAAGCCGAGTTAGTTTTTCTTTTTTTTTTAAAAAAAAAAAAAGTAATATAATAGTAATAAAGGTTGCTACTCACTTGATAATTGTGCGATGGCTTTCTTCATGACTTCCGTTGGGCCAATTTGTGCCAATCTTACTTCATCCCCTTCGAGGAAAGTCCTTCTACGAATGAGTCAATACTCGAAGGATCGGATATAGCAGTCGACTCTCGTGGAACCTTTAAGGTAAGGTTATCAGAGTCATCTTCCTCCTCAACTTCGGGAACAGACTTCCTCTTTTCCCCGCAGAAGTCGTCGCTGTCGACTTCACCTTCTCTACTTCAATTTCTCTTTGTTGAGGCCCAGCCTCTTTTTCAGCCTCTAATTCTTTCTTCTTCAGCTTCCTTGATTTTTCCGGCTCTTCATTTCGTCGAGTGAAGCTACGGTGAATGGCCCAGTCATCATTTCCTCTGCGCATAAAAAATTCCTCGGGTTTTAGGGGCTCTCGATATCTATTTCCCCCATATAACTTTTGACACGACCACCATCTACTATTTATCACGATAAAACGTCGTTACATAAGGCCAGAACTTTACCTTCTCGATGATAGATTTCCTTCCCAGCGGAGTCGACCTTAACCTCTTTTCCGTTAAGATAGTTTTGCAATCCTTTTTTTTCGGCTGATTGGGACAGAATGGCTTTGGTGTTAGAGGTGTACTTACATTCAAAGACAAATGAACGACTCAAAGATTGAAATTAAGCGAAAGTTCGTTACTCACTCGACAAACAACACCAAAATTCCGGGATTCGACCACCCCGGCCGATCCAAATATACCCTCACCCTTCTGTAGGCATTGCATTTTTCGCATGTGAAACCCGATGATGAGCCTCATTTGGAGGCACTACCTTTTGAGTCATGAATGCCGCGGGAAACTGATATCGGAAGGGGAAATTCAGGATAAACAAGCTCACTGTCTTCATTGGTGCTGCGTTCGTTACTTCGTTCGAACCTCGTGCAGATTGCGGACGTTCGTGCCGCGTGCGATGAGGCGTTCGAACGGAGCCGGTAATTCTGGTTTTGCTGCTAGCCTCACACCCAGCTCATTTAGCTCCCCAAAGCCCATAAACACATCCCAAGTTAAATAAATAAATATTAAATTAAATATTAAACATTAAAATAAAACATTTAAACCATTTAACAATTAAAATAAACAATTACTAACTTAAACTAAAATCATGCCTAAATTAAAAATCACATACTAAATCAAATATAATCATACAAATTAAAATCAATCCTAACCAATTAAAGCCAATCACATATTTGACTTCCTAATCTAATAAGATATTTACCAATATAAAATATTTGTATTCCTAAACCAACACAAATTAAATATTACAACTTCCTAATTTAAAATATCTTGTCCCCCCCCAATCTTGTGTATGCCTTTCTCACCTCTCCTAATTTGGAAACAAGATCCCTTCCCTTGTCAACCCTAGCCATTCTCTATATAAACAACCCCTCACCAAAGCCTTTGTCTCCTTGACACATAGAATTCACACCCAAACTCTCTCGAAATCTCTCTAGACTCTCTCTACACACACACCCAGACCAAACAAGCAAAAGAGAAAAACACTTCACACATACACGAGCAAGAAAACAAAGAAACCACCACAAGCCACCACCCTCCATAGCCGAAACAGCCACCTATACAGCAGCCCTCCCCCACCGAAAATCACCACAAAACCACACCCTAAAACACGCCTAAACAACCTCCTAGATTACCTTAAACACAGCAGCCCAAATCCTTAAAAAACAGTAACATAAAAACTACATAGATAATCTTAAGAATAATCATATATAATTGCACTAAAAACCCACACAAACTTGGAATAGTTTATTGGAAACGTTAAAACAGGTGGCCCGTGCAGTGAGCAGCAAGACAGAAGCCAAATAGGAGCAGAACAGAGTTCGAACCGTAAGCAAAACAGCGAAGCAGTGAGCTAGGACGTTGAACCAGTGGACCAGAAAGTTGCGGAGCTTTACCCCCTTTCGATTTCCGTGGAACGCGAGTCCGAGAGACGGCTTAAAAGGTTAGACCTGAGGGTATCTTTCACACTTATTCTCATTTTATTTTCTGGCCATTTATTTTGATTATATTTTCTGTATTTGTGGTGTTAGTCGTGTGTATGATGTATGTTGTGGGTATTGGATGAATGAGAGATGTGTCAACTCTCGCGGTATATCGGATGGAAACCCGGACATAAATTTCATAGCCGATTCCGAATGGACGGTAATATGATCTGTACTCGGGCCACAACTCCACGTACCGCTTGAGTAAAACGGCACCATCTCTCCTTTGTTGTGTTGCTCTCTTGTTTATTTAGTTTGCTTTACTTGAATTCAATATGTCGTTAGTTATGCATGATTCAACCAAGCGCATGGGCTTAGTGAGTTAGTCCAAAGGTCCTCCATTTGGGAGACAAAGAGCCGAAAAGGCCACCTTCGTGACACTACTTCGCCGCGCCGGTTGATGTATGTTCGGTTGGACGCGAGATACGTTCAATCGGGCATACTTAGTTTGATATTATTATCTTTATTTTCGTATGCATAAGTCAATCGAGCGCATGGGCTTAGTAAGTGTGATGTGAGATCCCCTATGGGGAGGGGCTAAAAGCCCTTTACCACGATGCTCGCCGCGCTGTCCTGCCTGTGTGTGGTTGATGTGTGTTCAGATTGGATGTATGTGTTCAATCGGGCATACTTGGTTAATATGATTGGTTCTATTCTTGTACGTGTATGTGACGTGTGATCGATGCGTTGGCTTAGTATGTTGGTCTAAAGGTCCTCTCTTTGAGAGATCAAGAGCCCCAAAAGGTCACCTTTATGGCATACTTTGCCGCGCCCCTTTATTTTCTGTTTATGTATTGCTTCCACTTCATGCATCAGGTCCGTGTCCGTTCGAACGCGCTCACAAACGCAACTCGAACGCGCATACATTTTGCCTTATCATGCATCAGGTCCGTGTCCGTTCGAACGTGTTAACAAACGCAACTCGAACGCGCATACATTTTTGCCTTATCATGCATCAGGTTCATTTCCGTTCGAACGCGTTAACAAACGCCATACGAACGTGAGCATTCTGTTTCATTTCTGTTCGAACGCGTTTACGAACGCTACTACTCGAACGTGAGCATTCTGTTTCATTTCCGTTCGAACGCGTTTACGAACGCTACTCGAACGTGAGCATTCTGTTTCATTTCCGTTCGAACGCGTTTACGAACGCTACTCTCGAACGCGAGCATTATGTTTCATTTCCGTTCGAACGCGTTTACGAACGCTACACGAACGTGCACACACTGAATTGAGTCTGTCTTATTATATTCATGCATAATTGCCTATTGGTTGATCTTTCTTATGCAAATGCGTCAATGTATTACAATTCGTATGCTTATGTCATGATAACATTTGAGCATTATTTCTTGCGGTATATCGGATGGAAACCCAGACGTAAATTCCGTAGCCGATTCCGAATGGACGGTAGTGCGGTCTGTACTTGGGCTACAATTCCACGTACCACTTGGAAAAGTGCCCATATGTGTGCTTGTATGGTCAATGTGTATGCTTGTGTTTTCCTGAATGTGATGTGTAAAGTTGTATGTTCGTTGCTACCTTGATATATGTTAAGCATGCAATTTTAAATATGAGATATATGTAAAAATATACACATAAGTTTTATTTTGCATATGAGAATTTAGAAGCATGATACTCTTGGAAATAAGTGTTACTTAAGCTTAGTTAAATTATTACATGAATCCTTTCATTACAAGTGACATAAGTAAGGGACCATTCCGAACCCAACGGTTTGAGGTCTTCCCTTGCGAGGGGTGAGTGCGGCCTTAAATCTTTGTCCCGGTTCACACCGGGTGGCAACTCCATGTTATTCAGTACTTCCCAAACTAGGCCGCGAGCCTAGGAACGGCGTCGCTCAGGTCTTGTGTCCTACAGTCTGGCGACTCCACTGGGGATTATGAGAATTGGCCCCGAAATATTGTCTTGTAATGAGTGGATTTATGTTTTAATTGGCCATGTCTATAGTGGATAAGTGAGGGTTTAATCAAGGGCACTTTGAGGCTAGGTAATGGTTTGGTGTCTTCCTTCACTCACTACCTTTCTAGAAGGAAAAGCTGTGAGGATACCTACATGACCATCTACTCGTAGCCTTTGTGATGGACTAATTTGGAGGACTCGTTGTTTATTCCTGACACCAAGCGATAAGAGCCTAAGAGGCTTGGGTATTTAAGTGAGCCTCGCTCCACCTTCCCTCGGGAATCTACAACGGGAAATCCATTTGACAGTCCGTCACACACCATAGCTCATTGGCACGTACCTTAGTGTATAAAAAGGGATACGCTCACCTGGTCGCTTGAACCATTGAGTGGGGAGACCTAGTTGTGGGCTATCCTTCGCCAGTGAGAGCCTTTGTCCATACTCTTGCAAATCCACCCATAGACTGGTTTGTATGGTTAAAGTAACAATTATTTCCTTGAGTATGTGCTTGTGGACCATCCTCATTTGGATGTAGTTGGACTATTGTCCGAAATGCGGGCTTGCTGGGCCATTTAAACTGGAGCGTTCGTATTGTATGACTATTAGGCCCAAGGCTTCTGAAATGTTGATGGGCCATTATGTAAAAATTATTATGTTATGTTTGCATTATCTCCCTTCTATGCTTATGTTTGGGAACATCACCGTTTGGATCCATTTGGACCATTTGTCATGGGATATGGACTTGTTGGGCCATTTAAACTGGGACAAGAACGTATTTCATGACTATTGGGCCAAAGCTTCTAAGTGATTGATGGGCCACCTTGTGCTTGTTTTCGGAATATTATCATTTGGATTTGGTTGGGCTCTTTGTCATAAGACATGAACTCGTTGGGCCATTTAAACTGGGACGAGTTCACCCTTATGACAGTTGTCCAAAAGCTTCTAAAATGATAATAGGCCGATTTGTTTGAGAATTTTATTTGATTTAATATATGTTAAATATCTCTTATGCATATCATGCATACATATACCCTGTTAACATCCTCTGTGTCTTAAAAGACACCATAGATACTACCGTTTGGGTTAGAGAAGGAACCAGACTCACTAAAAGAACAAGTATGAGTGAATCCGATAATGAGGTGTCCCGTATGGATCAGTTAGAGAATGGTCTCGCCAAGTCACTGAACAGTTGCAGGCTTTGACTACTGATATGGCTGGTATAGCTGGGTCTCGTGCCGGGGTTCATTCTGGGGATGTGAGGCAAGAGGAATCTCCGAACAGATTGGGGGATGATATCCCCGCTTTTGACGATGATATGGCAGAGTATGCAGCAGGCAGAGTATCTGGGTCTCAGACAGAGTTACAAAAACTTCGGGATCAGGTTGAGTCGGTTACCCGCAAGATGAGGGGTAAGAACGAGGATTCGCTGGATTATGACACTTTGACTTTTGAGGAACAGTTGCCTGCACAGTTCAAGATGCCGGATATGGCTAAGTTCAATGGGAATGGGGATCCGAGGGTGCATCTCCGACAGTTTGTATCAGTCATGAGTTCAGTTGGCTTATCTCAACGCCAGGTACAGAAAATGTTTGGAATGTCGCTTGAAGGAGCTCCCGTGGTATGGTACCACAGTTTGGAGAAGAAAGTAAAGGAAGATTGGAGGGAGTTGGCTAATGCTTTCCTGAAGCAATATGTCACGGACTTGGAGATCGATTTGTCACTCCGTGATCTGGAGAATGTTAAGCAGAAGCGAGCGGAGGAGAGTTTTAAAGAGTATGTGGATCGATGGAGGAGTCAGTTATTGAAAATGCAGACCAGGCCTTCGGAGAAGGATCAATCAAGATGATTATCAAGGGCACCAAGCCCTCCATTTATGGCAAGTTGAGGAGGATGACCTCCATGATTGCAGACTTTCGGCAGTTGAGGGAAACTGTCATGGATATTGAGGAAGAAGAGGCCGAGAATAGAAAATTCTATGGTCTAAACAGGAGGCCCATTGGGGGAACATCGGGAACAAAGCCCGTTTCTGCTGAAGTTGCTGCTATCCGGAACAGGCAGTTTTCCAACTTGGGAAGGCCCCTGTATAAGGTGCTAGAGAAGTTGAAGAGGCAAGGGCTTTTAAAACCCTTGGATACCAAACCATTACCCAATCCCCTACCACCACATATTAACCTAAGCCTTTATTGCCACTTCCACCAACAAAAAGGCCATGACACCGACAACTGCGCCCGACTCCGCCATGAAATCCAAGACCTAATAGACTCCAAGAAAATACCCAACCCAGAAACAGAACAGCCCGATACACACAGAAACCCCTTACCCAACTACCGTGCCGTACCACCACCAGCCTACATGATCAATTCTGGCCTTCCAGAAGACCTTGTCCTGAAATCCTTTCACCCTCAAGCCTTTTGCCTGGGAATCTGGGATAGCACTAGTGAGGATGAGTTTGAGCAGAAGAAGAACTTTTGGCTTGATTTCTCTAGCAGTGATGAGGAGGAAGTAAGGGGAATGACACGTAGCGGTCGTTTTTATAATGATATGGCAGAAAAGGGTAAGGAAGCATTGACAGATGGTAGAGAAGTGGTTGAGACTGCAGAAAATACAGAAGGGGATATAGTGCTGAGGCAATTGAGGAACACTAGAGCACAAGTCAGTATCTGGGAACTATTATGTGCATCTCAGGAGCATAGACAGGCTATGGTTGAGGCCTTGAGCAAGATTGTGGTACCGGAGGATGCCAACCCCGCAATGTTTGTTGGGTCGGTTCAGAAGGAAGCTTTGCAGATATCCTTTTCTGAGGATGATCTCCCGCCGGAGGGGAGGAATCATAATAGGCCTTTATTTATCAGGGCCGAAGTGAGGGGAAAGAAAACTTCATGTGTGATGGTGGATGACGGTTCGTCCATCAATGTGTGCCCGTTAAAAATTCTGGCAAGATTGGGTATGAAAGCAACAGACTTGGATCCCTCTAGTATGACTATTAAAGCTTATGATGACAGTAAGCAGGGAGTTGAGGGTACATTTGTGGCTATGGTCAGGGTAGGGCCGATTGAAGATGAGGTTGAGTTCACAGTGCTGGACATCCCAGCCACTTTTGCTTTATTGTTGGGAAGGCCTTGGTTTCACAAGCTTGGGGGCGTGCCTTCCACTTTGCATCAGATGATCAGATTCCCGTATGAGGGAGAGATTGTTACCATCCGGGCTGAGTTAGACAATGCCGTGGCTGCCTTGGAGATACTACCTTTCACGAGGTTCCAGGTATCAGCCACTTTTGAGGAGTGGGTGGAAGCCGAATCCTTCCGTAATGTTACAGCGAAGCAGATGGCAAAGTTCATAGCTCGGAACCTCATTTGTCGGTATGGTATGCCGCATCATGTAGTGACGGACAACGGGGTCTAGTTTCAAGGAGAGACAAAGGCAATGTTACAGAGGTATGGGATAGGCCACCACAAGTCATCACCGTACAGGCCGCAGGCAAATGGGGCAGTTGAGGCAGCCAACAAGACTATAAAGACAATTTTAGCCAAGATGACAGAAAATTGTAGAGACTGGGCCGAGAAATTACCGTATGCTTTGTGGGGGTACAGAATATCAGTAAGAACGGCAACAGGATCCACACCTTACTCCTTGGTCTACGGGATGGAAGCAGTATTACCAGTAGAAGTGGAAATACAGTCCCTGAGGGTATTAGCAGAGGCAGAATTACCGGAACAGGAATGGGCCGCACAGAGATTTGATCAGTTAGCACTGTTGGATGAGAAGAGAACGAAGTCTTTGTATCACATGCAGTTGTATCAGAAGAGACTAGCCCGGGCATTCAACAAGAAAGTACGTCCCACAAAGATCAGAAAGGGTGATTTGGTACTTAAGCAGTCGAGGCCGTCGACGACAGATCCGAGAGGCAAACTCAGGCCTAACTGGGAAGGACCTTACATCGTTCAGAAAGTCATGGGAAATGGAGCAGTGAAGCTATCAGACTTGGAAGGAAATGAATTCACAGAACCAATCAATGTCGACAGGTTGAAGTTGTACTTTGCTTGAGAAGACTTGGTCGCCAGCGGAAGACCTAACCCAACGAAATAAGAAAACTTCTGCATACATGCATACACGTAACCTATATTGCATATTTTTGTGTTTGTTCTGTTTTGTGTAAACATGTGTTGAAGACGGAAAAGAGCGAGCAGTAAGCCAATCAGAGATGGTAAAGGCACAACATTTGATATGGGCAGTAATCTGAAGATTGAGGTCCCAATGAAGTTAAGTTCCGGGTATGGGTCTCGGAGGGCGAAGCCCATATCGGCTGAGGAGCGAGGTTCCACATTGTACCAGCTTGGGGGCGAGGCCCATATCGACTAGGGAGCGAGGCTCCACATCACATCATGTCAGCTTGGGGGCGAAGCCCATATCGGCTGAGGAGCGAAGCTCCACATCATCATTTTCGGGATGCGTCCCAGGGTCGAGGCCCACATTTTGTCAGCGGTATTGGGATGCGTCCCAGGGTCGAGGCCCCCGTTGTCGGTTGCAGCTATTGAGATGCGTCCCAGGATCGAGGTCCACTGCATAATCATTTTCGGGAAGCGTCCCAGGGTCGAGGCCCACATTTTGTCAGCGGTATTGGGATGCGTCCCAGGGTCGAGGCCCCCGTTGTCGGTTGCAGCTATTGGGATGCGTCCCAGGATCGAGGTCCACTGCATCATCATTTTCGGGATGCGTCCCAGGGTCGAGGCCCACATTTTGTCAGCGGTATTGGGATGCGTCCCAGGGTCGAGGCCCCCGTTGTCGGTTGCAGCTATTGGGATGCGTCCCAGGTTCGAGGCCCATATCATTAGCAGCATCGAGACGCGTCTCATGATCGAGGTCCACTGCAGTATCAGCTCAGCTCGAGACAGCTAGCTAGCCAGGTAAGTAAAATGCATTGCATAACTTTGATAGGACTGTCACTGTCACACACTGCACAAGTCCCATCAAAGTGGGGGCGACTGTAGGCATTGCATTTTCGCACGTGAAACCCGATGATGAGCCTCATTTGGAGGCACTACCTTTTGAGTCATGAAAGCCGCGGGAAACGGATATCGGAAGGGGAAATTCAGGATAAACAAGCTCACTGTCTTCATTGGTGCTGCGTTCGTTACTTCGTTCGAACCTCGTGCAGATTGCGGACGTTCGTGCCGCGTGCGATGAGGCGTTCGAACGGAGCCGGTAATTCTGGTTTTGCTGCTAGCCTCACACCCCAGCTCATTTAGCTCCCCAAAGCCCATAAAACACATCCCAAGTTAAATAAATAAATATTAAATTAAATATTAAACATTAAAATAAAACATTTAAACCATTTAACAATTAAAATAAACAATTACTAACTTAAACTAAAATCATGCCTAAATTAAACAATCACATACTAAATCAAAATATAATCATACCAAATTAAAATCAATCCTAACCAATTAAAGCCAATCACATATTTGACTTCCTAATCTAATAAGATATTTACCAATATAAAATATTTGTATTCCTAAACCAACACAAATTAAATATTACAACTTCCTAATTTAAAATATCTTGTCCCCCCCCAATCTTGTGTATGCCTTTCTCACCTCTCCTAATTTGGAAACAAGATCCCTTCCCTTGTCAACCCTAGCCATTCTCTATATAAACAACCCCTCACCAAAGCCTTTGTCTCCTTGACACATAGAATTCACACCCAAACTCTCTCGAAATCTCTCTAGACTCTCTCTACACACCCAAGACCAAACAAGCAAAAAGAGAAAAACACTTCACACATACACGAGCAAGAAAACAAAGAAACCACCACAAGCCACCACCCTCCATAGCCGAAACAGCCACCTATACAGCAGCCCTCCCCCACCGAAAATCACCACAAAACCACACCCTAAAACACGCCTAAACAACCTCCTAGATTACCTTAAAACAGCAGCCCAAATCCTTAAAAAACAGTAACATAAAAACTACATAGATAATCTTAAGAATAATCATATATAATTGCACTAAAAACCCACACAAACTTGGAATAGTTTATTGGAAACGTTAAAACAGGTGGCCCGTGCAGTGAGCAGCAAGACAGAAGCCAAATAGGAGCAGAACGGAGTTCGAACCGTAAGCAAAACAGCGAAGCAGTGAGCTAGGACGTTGAACCAGTGGACCAGAAAGTTGCTGAGCTTTACCCCCTTTCGATTTCCGTGGAACGCGAGTCCGAGAGACGGCTTAAAAGGTTAGACCTGAGGGTATCTTTCACACTTATTCTCATTTTATTTTCTGGCCATTTATTTTGATTATATTTTCTGTATTTGTGGTGTTAGTCGTGTGTATGATGTATGTTGTGGGTATTGGATGAATGAGAGATGTGTCAACTCTCGCGGTATATCGGATGGAAACCCGGACATAAATTTCATAGCCGATTCCGAATGGACGGTAATATGATCTGTACTCGGGCCACAACTCCACGTACCGCTTGAGTAAAACGGCACCATCTCTCCTTTGTTGTGTTGCTCTTGTTTATTTAGTTTGCTTTACTTGAATTCAATATGTCGTTAGTTATGCATGATTCAACCAAGCGCATGGGCTTAGTGAGTTAGTCCAAAGGTCCTCCATTTGGGAGACAAAGAGCCGAAAAGGCCACCTTCGTGACACTACTTCGCCGCGCTGGTTGATGTATGTTCGGTTGGACGCGAGATACGTTCAATCGGGCATACTTAGTTTGATATTATTATCTTTATTTTCGTATGCATAAGTCAATCGAGCGCATGGGCTTAGTAAGTGTGATGTGAGATCCCCTATGGGGAGGGGCTAAAAGCCCTTTACCACGATGCTCTGCCGCGCCGGTTGATGTGTGTTCAGATTGGATGTAAGATGTGTTCAATCGGGCATACTTGGTTGATATGATTGGTTCTATTCTTGTACGTGTGATGTGACGCGCATGGGCTTAATATGTTGGTCTAAAGGTCCTCTCTTTGAGAGATCAAGAGCCCCAAAAGGTCACCTTTATGGCAGTACTTCGCCGCGCCCCTTTATTTTCTGTTTATGTATTGCATTCCACTTCATGCATCAGGTCCGTGTCCGTTCGAACGTGTTCACAAACGCAACTCGAACGCGCATACATTTTGCCTTATCATGCATCAGGTCCGTGTCCGGTCGAACGTGTTAACAAACGCAACTCGAACGCGCATACATTTTTGCCTTATCATGCATCAGGTCTCATTTCCGTTCGAACGCGTTAACAAACGCCATACGAACTTGAGCATTCTGTTTCATTTCCGTTCGAACGCGTTTACGAACGCTACTCGAACGTGAGCATTCTGTTTCATTTCCGTTCGAACGCGTTTACGAACGCTACTCGAACGTGAGCATTCTGTTTCATTTCCGTTCGAACGCGTTTACGAACGCTACTCAAACGCGAGCATTCTGTTTCATTTCCGTTCGAACGCGTTTACGAACGCTACACGAACGTGCACACACTGAATTGAGTCTGTCTTATTATATTCATGCATAATTGCCTATTGGTTGATCTTTCTTATGCAAATGCGTCAATGTATTACAATTCGTATGCTTATGTCATGATAACATTTGAGCATTATTTCTTGCGGTATATCGGATGGAAACCCAGACGTAAATTCCGTAGCCGATTCCGAATGGACGGTAGTGCGGTCTGTACTTGGGCTACAATTCCACGTACCACTTGGAAAAGTGCCCATATGTATGCTTGTATGGTCAATGTGTATGCTTGTGTTTTCCTGAATGTGATGTGTAAAGTTGTATGTTCGTTGCTACCTTGATATATGTTAAGCATGCAATTTTAAATATGAGATATATGTAAAAATGTACACATAAGTTTTATTTTGCATATGAGAATTTAGAAGCATGATACTCTTGGAAATAAGTGTTACTTAAGCTTAGTTAAATTATTACATGAATCCTTTCATTACAAGTGACATAAGTAAGGGACCATTCCGAACCCAACGGTTTGAGGTCTTCCCTTGCGAGGGGTGAATGCGGCCTTAAATCTTTGTCCCGGTTCACACCGGGTGGCGACTCCATGTTATTCAGTACTTCCCAAACTAGGCCGCGAGCCTAGGAACGGCGTCGCTCAGGTCTTGTGTCCTACACCTTCACAAAGAAATAATAAGACTGCCAATTTCCCCTATCATTAGTCGGTAATCCGGTGACTAAATGTGTCTTTCTTTGACGAAGGATCAACGTATACCTCCCTTTCTCCTTCAAATGTTCCTTCAGATAATACGTCTCTAAAACGTCCTTCACCTCGAAAAATATCCCCAGTTCAAAGGATAAACATTCAATCGACAATAAGATCCTCCATGCATTCGGCATCAGCTGTGAAGGAGCAACTCCGAAATGATCCAAAACCTCCCAAACCAATCTCGGAATAGGAAACCTCAGCCCTATAAAAAATGGACGCACATAGAATCCCATCCACCCAGGAATCCTGTAATCAATTCTTTCATTCGACAAGGGCACCCGGAGTTCCAAAGTATTAGGGAACCTGTACATACAGCTGAGTTCCCTCAATACTTTCCCAGTCATTCGACTTGCATGATTCTTTGATAATAAGTTAGTAGGTTCACTCGTACAAGGTAATTCGCTCGACTCCCCAATTACGGGCAAAGACCTTAACGGAATAGCCTCGGCAGGGATTACTGGTGGAAAAGGCATGGCTAAGGTAACAACACCACTCTCGATAAATTCCTGGTACGACCTACCTCCACACTCTACAAACTCCTTACTTTCACTTGATGATCCCACGGTTTCACTTGACGACTCGACATAAGTATCGATTTTGGCACCTAAGCTGCCTAAAGATTCACCACTCGACATATTCCAGACGACAAGCATTAAACAACTAAACCCTCTAGTAGCCTACCTCCTAAAGATCAAAACCCACGAACATAAACTAAAAACTAATCACGCAAACCAAGAGATCAAACAACTTAACTTATCTAAAAGCAGCTTGAATATTCACTATGAATGTTTAAAGGAATGAAGAACAAGAAGAAGATTTCGAAGAATACCTTAAAATTCTTGAGAGCACACCTTACTCGACTTCCGAATGAGGCGAAATGAAACACCCAACGTTCCTTTATACATGCTACCTAAAGATTTGGCGCCAAAATTCCCGCCCAAATGGACGCCTCGTAATTTGCTTTAGGTCTTGCAGCATCTAATGACACGTGTGAAAAGCCAGATGTTATTCCTGAACCACCACCTGGTTCAGTCGACCAGGGGACATCCCCCACATGATTCATGCAGAGTCAAGGAATCATGGAATATTCTCGACTCATACGACAAGTCGAGTGATGTTATTCCTGAAACACCACCTGGTTCAGTCGACCAGGGGACATCCCCCAGATGATTCATGCAGAGTCAAAGAATCATGGAATATTCTCGACTCATACGACAAGTCGAGTGATGTTATTCCTGAACCACCACCTGGTTCAGTCGACCAGGGGACATCCCCCACATGATTCATGCAGAGTCAAGGAATCATGGAATATACTCGACTCATACGACAAGTCGAGTGATATTATTCCTTAACCACCACCTGGTTCAGTCGACCAGGGGACATCCCCCACATGATTCATGCTGAGTCAAGGAATCATGAAATATTATCGACTCATACGACAAGTCGAGTGATGTTATTCCTGAACCACCACCTGGTTCAGTCGACCAGGGGACATCCCCCACATGATTCATGCAGAGTCAAGGAATCATGGAATATTCTCGACTCATACGACAAGTCGAGTGATGTTATTCCTGAACAACCACCTGGTTCAGTCGACCAGGGGACATCCCCCGCATGATTCATGCAGAGTCAAGGAATCATGGAATATTCTCGACTCATACGACAAGTCGAGTGATGTTATTCCTGAACCACCATCTGGTTCAGTCGACCAGGGGACATCCCCTACATTATTCATGCAGAGTCAAGGAATCATGGAATATTCTCGACTCATATGACAAGTCGAGTGATGTTATTCCTGAACCACCACCTGGTTCAGTCGACCAGGGGACATCCCTCACGTGATTCATGCAGAGTCAAGGAATCATGGAATATACTCGACTCATACGACAAGTCGAGTGATATTATTCCTTAACCACCACCTGGTTCAGTCGACCAGGGGACACCCCCCACATGATTCATGCAGAGTCAAGGAATCATGGAATATACTCGACTCATACGACAAGTCGAATGATATTATTCCTTAACCACCACCTGGTTCAGTCGACCAGGGGACATCCCCCACATGATTCATGCTGAGTCAAGGAATCATGGAATATTCTCGACTCATACGACCTGTCGAGTGTGATCCTGAACCACCACCAGGTTCAGTCGACCAGGGGACACCCCCCACATGATTCATGTCGAGTCATGGAATCATGGAATACACTCAACACTTACGACCTGTCGAGTGTGATCCTGAGCCACCGCCCAGTTCAATCGACCAAGGGACACGCCCCTGATGACTTACGTCGAGTCAAATACAGTCATTGAATACACTCAACACTTACGACCTGTCGAGTGTGATCCTGAGCCACCGCCCTGTTCAATCGACCAAGGGACATACCCCTGACGACTCATGTCAAGTCAAATATAATCATTGAATCTATTCACCTCATACGACAAGATGAGTAGACCTGAATTCTTCCTCTTAATTGCAAAACGAGACGTCATTAGCTCAAGACCATCGCCAAGATCAGAGGAGCGATCATCCATATCTTGATTCATTCGACAGAAGATACTCTCAAAGCCTGTGACTTCCAGACTTGGAGAGTATGGGACAAACTGTACGGGCCAAAATTGGGCCCAAGGATAAAATCGACTTTCACCACAGAAGCCAACCACAAGATCTGGAGCCCGGAAGAAGATCCATGGGCCGCCTCACGAGCCCAAGCTCATTAACATAAATACAGACAAACGGGCGCCAGTTACAAAGATCAGGAAGTGGATCCGAATTCATGAATATCATCATGAAGTCGACAGTTATCAGACTTAAAGGACCTAATTTTGAACATCATTAAGGAGGTTTCCAACGGGCAGAAGATGGACCCCACATCAAAGGAACCTATAAAAGAGAGAAGCAAAGAATAGAGAGAGATCCGAACGCGACTCCTATCATCAGATAAAATCCAATACTTCGCCCTCACGGCAATTAACCAGTGGTTGAGGTATCCTAATAGGGGTGAGCATCGGTTCTGGGTCTACCCGGAACCGGTTGGAACCGGACCGGAAATCCGGGTTTGGAACCGGAACCGGTTGTAAACGGTCTGGTTCCGGTTCCAAATAGATGGAACCAATTTTTAACCGGTCCGGTTCCGGTTCTAGAATAAACGGAACCGGAACCGGACCATAGAACCGGAACCGGAACCTAATTTAGAACCTAATTCAGCTATGAGTAGAATGCATTCTTCTGCATTAATGCAATTGAAGCAGGCATTGAAGATGCAGGATTGGTGATAATATCCATCTTATTGCTTGGTGTTTAATGTCCAGAGCATTTCAAAAGTTCCAGTATTACCATACATTGAGAAGTAGCTGTAAGTTTTTTCTTTCCTCTTTTGATCACTGTCTCCATATAGCACTTCATTTTTATTATATTCTAGAGTTTGATAAGACGTTCTATGCAAATAGATGTCATTTAGAACTGAATTATTTTGTGTGTCTCATTCGTTTTAACTTTCCAATCTCAAGCAGTAACGAATATCAGTTTCTGATTGTTTATGCAATGCCCTTTATTTGATTGCCATCTAACACTGTTAATATATGTTTTAACATGTCATTTTGACTTGAATTGGCGGTTTCCTCTTCTTCTTTTTCCCCTAGCTGATTGGGCTAAGTGTGATGAGTTAGTTAATTCATATTTAAAATTTCATTTGTACATGCCCTTCTGGCAGAGAAAACCTTGTAAATAGCTTGTCGTTCTGTTCTTGTCTGCATTTCCAAGGCAAACAAGGATATCACAGGCACATCATCGAGTTTATAGTTCTGTCAATACTCGTAAAAATGAAATGAGAACTTTACAGAACCGGAACCGGACCGGAACCGAATTAGAACCGAATAATAGGGTACCCTATTTAATTGGGTAGGTTCCGGTTCCACTTATTTAGGAACCGATTTTTTCCGGGTAGGTTCCGGTTCCATGCGGAACCGGAACCGAAACCGGTTTTGCTCACCCCTGTATCCTAAGACCTTAATCCTTTCGACTTTGACTTACTCATATTTAGGCTAACTTGAGCGTCGGAGTGCCTACGGCTTCCACCACACCGGTGGGCAGTAATCTCTTCTTCTGCTCTACTCTTATTTTGCAGGTTCGCTTGTGCCCCTCAACTCATTTTCAATTGTGGACCTCGACCGAAATCAGCGTCCACAATCATAAGGAGGGGAAACACCATAAAGACACTCATAAGGATAAAAATTATGTTTGGTGACTGAAGAATGAATATGATTAATAACATAAACAGTCGTAAGGGCAGCTTCACCCCAAAAGCGTTCAAGAGAAGAGGATGAAATGAGCATAGATCAAGTGGAATCTAAAATATGACGATGTTTTCTTTCTGCTCGTCCATTTGTTGAGAGGTATATGGGCAAGATCGTTGTGAAATGGTTCCTTGGGCTGTTAAAAATTGTTGAATTTTTGAGTCAAGATACTCATTGGCATTGTCGGTCCTCAAAATTTTGATAATTTTAGAAAATTGTGTTTTGATCATGTTTGCAAAGTCAATATAAATTTGAGGCAGTTCAGAACGTTGTTTCATAAGAAAGATCCATGTAAATCGAGAATAGTCATCAATAAACAAGACAAAATATTTAGATCCTCCCATAGTGGCTGTAGGTGAAGGTCCCCATACATCAGAGTGGACCAAATCAAATGGGGCAACATAATTATGTTCATTATGTTGAAATGATAAGCTGGTTGTTTTCCAAGTTGACAAGAGACACAGTGAAAATACTGGTCTTTAACAGAACCTAGTGAACCATTAGAAACTAAAGGACGAAGTTTATTTATCGAGGCATGACCAAGACACATATGCCACAAGTGAAGAGAAGATAGAGTAGATACAACACATAGTTGGGAAAAACGATTTGAAGGAAGATGCAGAGAGGTGAGTTCAAACAGACGTCCAATTCTATGGCCTGTCCTAAGAATCTGTCCCGTCTGCGGATCCTGCACACGACAACCATTAGTGGAGAATATCAATTCTAATCCAAGTTCACATAGGTTACCAACATAAATAAGGTTGAATGTAAGTTTGGGAATAAGAAATGTTTTTGGTAATGTGAGCGTAGATGTTGATATGTGGCCAGACTGACTTACAAGCATTTATGAGCCATCTGCAGTGAAAATTGGAGAAATATTTGTGGTGGGAGAGGTGGAAAAAAATAACAGGGATTGAGAAGTCATATGATTGCAAAACCAAAGACAAAATACCAAGGAGAATTACCTGAATTGACAGATAAGACAGTAGAAGTACTGGGATGAGTGGAGAGTATTTGTCTAAGGAGTGTTTCTAAGTTACCAGTAGATGTAGGAGAGGCAGTGATCTCAGAGGTAGCAGCAACAATTGGAATTGCTATCTTGGAGGGCTGGTCAGCTCTTGGTGGACGAGTGGAGCATTGCTCAATGGAATGGCCAGATAGCTTGCAGTAGCGACAACCCACCTTAGTGGGACAGTGAGAGGCAATATGGCCTCTTTTCTTGCATTTGTGACATTCAGTAAGACTACATTCAATCAGAGTATGACCAGATTTGTTGCAGGTACGATAAAATTTACCTCCACCTTTTGAGAAATGTTTACCCGCGACGACAAACATAGCCTCATCATGAGATGGCTTAAGTAAGCCGAGATGAGTTTCGTCAGACAATAACCGAGAGACAACAGCTTCTAATGTAGGCAATGGAGATTGATGTAACAATGAAGCTCGACAAGATTCAAAGTCATCAGTAAGGGCCATAAGGAATTGAATTAGCCGCATATAGTCACGATGTGCCGTATAATTAGTTGCATAAACGGTGCAACTCATTAATGGTTTTGACAGAGCAAGTTGGTCCCAAATATTTTCCATTTGTGCAAGAAATTCAGTAATAGACGACTGACCTTTTTATTGTTTCAAATTATGCAACTTTTCCCACAATTGATACTGACTAGAGAGATCAAAAGATTGTACCTTAATGCAAGCAGATCCCAAACTTCTTTGGCAGTTTCATAGCGGCCAAATTGATGATGAATGGCTGGAACCGGAGTATTCCGGAACCATGTCAGAATTTGATGATTCTTATTGTCCCAATCCCTGAGACGATCAGTGAGTTGTCCTTCAATTTTATCAGTAGACGAGTGGGGGACTTAACATCTCTAGTAACATAGCGCCATAGTTTCATATCCTTGAGAAAACTACGCATTCCCTTAACCCATAGACGATAGTTTGAACCGGTGAGGACGGTAGGGATGAGTTGCATAGCATCTGACTTTTCCATTTGTCAAATAGTATAAGATCGGGATTGATTTTGACGATTCAGATTATGCTGACGTGGTGGATGACTGTGTGCTGACGTGGCAGATGACTGTATGCTGACGTGGCCGTCTTCAACCTCCAGAAAATATCACTGTGCTTGTCTCGACGTGAACAAGCTGATAGTATGCTCAAAATTAATTTTTAACAACTTTCCCGAAATCCAAATTTTCGGAACCAAGTTCCGTTTGATGTGTTCTTCACCTCCGGAAAGAACCTAAGCTCTGATACCATGTGAGAATTTGTGAAGAAAATATTTATAAACATTTGCTTTATTAGAACTTACAAATGAGAGGCCTTTATGTAGACATTT
Source organism: Zanthoxylum bungeanum (assembly GCA_019454045.1). NCBI lineage: Eukaryota > Viridiplantae > Streptophyta > Magnoliopsida > Sapindales > Rutaceae > Zanthoxylum > Zanthoxylum bungeanum. The sequence goes on along the minus strand of SKCR01047669.1, from coordinate 17,262 downwards.
ATACAACTAACATAATAAATACACAACTATTATATTAAACACAACTACCAACTATATAATTACTAGCACAACACACAACTACTACTAACTATACAATTACTAACACAACACATATAATATCTAACAATATGATATTGCGATTACCATATATTGCAAATTACCATTATTTCTATATTAATATTGATTGATTTTATATTTATGTTTATCGATTGTGTACATAATTATATGAGAATATTCCCAATATAATTTTTTATAATGTCTATATAAATACCGTATGTATACTATATTAAAATTAAGAAAAATAATATCATTTTCTTCGGACTCTCCTCATTTTGTTTCTTACAATTGTCATTGGCAGCATGGAGGAGATGGGGCTTTGTCAACTTTCCAGCGCAAGTTCACGCAATGGCCATTGATGATGGTGAAGTGTGAAAAACTGGATATATGATGCAATTCTATCACATTTTAAATTATGTAAGAGTTTCGCTTACTATAATGTAAACTTTATTTTCTATTAAATTACTACTTTATATTAAAATATTTAAAGCACAACTTAAATGACCTTAAATTATTCCAAGACAGATTAAAAGCAAGGAAATATGAAAGTTGATTATTTTTAAAAGAAACCTCAGGTGAGACTAGGGTCGACAGTAAAGCCAGTAAGAGGCGAGCGAAAATAATCTACTTATTCAATTTAAAAATTTATTAAAATATATCATATAAATTAAGAAACATGATGAGTTATCTTTTTCTAAAAATTATATTTTATCCTCCAAAATCAATATTCTGATTACGCTAATCCTCTGTTATTAATTTATATCTTAGTTTAATAAATTTTTCACACCTTGCACATCTAGTTTGAAGTGACCAATCAATCATCTTCATGCCTTCATGGTAGATTAACACACACTATACTGTTCATTAAGTAGTAGTATTTTTCTCACTTTCGACATCATTTGATTTTCATTATTGAAACAAGTATGAAATTACAAAGAGCAACTCCAAAAGATTTTTTTAAATATTATTTATTTGTTAAATAGAAAAGTTGCATCATTAAAATTGATTTCAAAAGAGACGTCAATTTAGATTCTTCAAATTAAATTATAATTCTCACTCATAAATATTGAATAGTGACTTCTCTCTTTTCAAATATTATTATATTATATTTTATCTCTCCTCACTTTAATATAATGGTGGTGGTTGAAGTTATTAATAACTATTTATATATTAAAATAATACAATTAGAGTAAGTCTCATTTAATTTAATTAAAATATGTAAATGGTAACGAATGCCCTTAAGACACTTGTTAATAATCTATTTAAGTAAAATTATGATGGGAAAAAGAAAAAAAAATCATTAATGATTTGACAGTTTTTTTTTATTCCTCATAAAAATGATGTCAAAACTTTCCTTAAATAAATTATTAACGAGTACCATTGGGGCAGTCGTTAGCATAATCCATTAAAATAATATAAATATATTTACGTTGTGTCTCTTTTACTAATATTATATAATTTTTATATCACATCATCATCATTACTTATAATTATTTTTATATTAAAATCATATAAAAAAGTGGATTCCTTATAATCATATTTTTATTTAAAGACTCTTTTAGAAGATAAGATGAGTTTTCTGAGATTATTCTAACGTTTAAAGGGTTAAATTTTGTTCAATTACTTGTAATACTTATTCCACATGCATGTCTACATCAAACTCTCGAATGCAAGGGCCAAGAGACCAAAAATATTTAATGATGCACTAATCTCTTAGCTATTAATTTCTGGCAATTTATTATGCTCAGTAAGAATATTATTATTATTATTATTATTATTTTCCATGACAGCTCATATACATTGGATATAATTATTATTTATTAATAGGACATTCACACTTTCAAACTTTTTATGGGGTGTGAAAGTCAAATACCTTATGCTTGTTTTTTGTTTTTTTTTTCATTGGCTTCTGCATCAAACAAATATATACAATGTGTATAAAAAACTAGCATTGAGAGTGTATTTATTTTGGTTCGGTAACTATTGCTTAGAATATTAATCATTTTATTATTTTAAATGATTCAAAACATTTAAGTCAATACTTCTGTTTAATGTTAAATGTTATTTTTTAAAGTCAAAAATATTACTTTCAACCAGGGTTTGAAAATATCATTACCGTTATCGATGAGGTTAATCAAAAAATTATTTTTTTCCCTAAAAAAATAAATATTTAACATTAGGGTCCAACTATGTAACCCAGGGTTCCATAGTCACAACCTTAACACTGATACGAATTCATTATGGATATATGTTTCATGTCATTTTTTAAAAAAGGAAATTATCATATGTTCATCTAATCTTAAGTTAAAATTATAAAATATTTCCGATTTTAAAAATTTTCAACTGTCCATCCAATTTATGAAAGATGATAATTTTACACCTAAATGATTAATTTTTGGGTATAAAATATCTTTTTTATAACTGATTTTTGGGATATAAAATATCTTCTATTACTAGATTTTGATTGTAAAATATCTATTTTTATATCTTTAAGAGGACATATGGAAAGTTTAAAAACCGAGAATATTTTCAGATTTTAACTTAATTTTAATTGGCAAAAATGATAATTTCTCTTCTAAAAAAATACACCAACCATCTAAATACTCATATCTAACGCTAAGTACTAAAAGAAAATTCACTCTTCCCACAAAATTCTGAAGCAACCATTCATAGAGAATATGAATGCAAAATTTTGTCTATATTAATTACATCACCAATATGTAAACTCAAATCTTCAACCAGTATCAAAATGAAATTAAAAAAAAATATCAGATTAAAATAATGAGAGACATATATTAAAAGACACATCCACTAAACTTTTTTATTTTAAATCATTGGAAACCTCACCGTCAAACCACTCATTTCAGACTTAAGCGGAGTAGGTAAAATCTCCGGTCATCCCAGGCTCTTACAAGAAACGCATTCTCTAGATTCGAACTCAAGACCCCAAAGTGTGATCCTGGATCTCACACCACCAAGCCACATCCACAAAACGCACTCAAGATATATAAATATTTATCTTGGGAAAATAAATTTTGAAATAAAATAAATAAATATTAAATTATGGACTACAAATTATGTTTTAGGTGTCTGGGTGTCTTTGAGTGTATCATTCTTCGAGAGATCAACAAAAATGCTACTCTATTTGATGTACACGTTTAATTTTATTCTAAAATAAATAAAAAATAATACTACTCCTCTCAATACAGATCTCGATTTTATTTTCGAATAGATAAAAATTATACACTGTAGTATAATTTTTATCTATCCAATAATAAAATCGGGATCTACATCGGGAAGAATAATTTCATAAATAAATAAATATTTGGAAACACAAATTGCTGATTCCAATGATAATCCATATGTGAAAAGAATAGTGTCGTCAATCCGTACGAGTCGTCTTCCTCGTCCCTCCTTCCTTCGTATGAACACACATAAATTAAATCACAATAATTTTTTGATTAGAGTATTAATTGTTCTAATATAATACTACATTACTATATTGTGATTCTATTACCAAGTGGCTCTCAGTACGATTCTCCGTACGTGAGAGTATTTTTTTAAATAAATTTCTCCCCTCACATGTTCAAGCCACAACCCATATGTACTTTAATATTAAAATTTGTCAGAAATGTAGGAATGAAATTAGGGTTTTGTTTGATGGGAAGTGGGAAGGAAATTTCTTATTGATATTTATGGTTATTTTCTTAGGGCTGGCTTGCATTATAGGGCACTACCTCGTTGACCTAATGGGTATTGAAAGCACCAGTGGCAATAACTTTGGTTTAATAATTAATAGATAGTATAGAAAGGGATCAAAATTAGTCAAGATTGTAAATGTAAATGGGAAAGCTATTTAGTTTACTAATTTCTATATATGTTTATTTATTGTAGTGTTCATTCTAGAGAAAATGTGATGTTGAGCTGTAAAAATTAGAAACCAAAGTGAGTTTTGATTGATTCTAAATAAGGATTCTTCGGTTACATAAATATATAATGGAACTGTTTTTGTTTAGGCGCTAAATTAAGAAACTAAATATAGATAATTAAGTCACAAATCTTATGATTTTAAAATCGTATCTTGTAAATTATAGAGATCATAAAAAATTAATCTGATTAATTCTTTCCTTTAACATTGGGAATTCATATATTCATTTAACTCATTGATCCTCACTCACTGTTTAATTTGTTGAACATTGAGGGTATATTAATATTTAGACAACTATTCGAAAATATTAACTACTATCGGAGTTTCAATGGTAACTGGTAAGCCTGAAGCAAAACAATTACAAGTTTCAAACAAATCAAAGGAACTATCTCTTTTTGTTCCAATCTTATACACACCAACAACTCAAAGTCCCTACACGATTATTAAAAACAACCATTAATGAACATGCATGAACACGTACTTCTTCATTTTCTGATCATATCTTGTTTATTATTTTACTACGTACGTACATTATCTTAATTACAAGAACTTAGACAATCTCTGAACTGGCAAACCGCACCTCGATAAACTTCCTTGTGTCGTCGCATAAACAAACAATAATATTACATTCCCGATTTAAAGGTTATTAACAGGGCCGGTTCTGAGATTTTAATGGTTTTAGACGATTTCCTGAAAATGAGGTCTTCAATTAATTCAAACTAATATATAATAAATCTTTTAAGACAAATGTAGATTGGTATACAATTTGTCACTTTGCAATTAATAGAAGAGAGGATGGGCGAAATTGCGAAGGAGGATACCAAAGTTTTGAGCTTGCTAGAGGATAGAGACATGCATGATCCATGTGGGTTAGCTCTTGATTCATGTAATGTTTGCTTTCAATGACTTAATTTCAACGAAAGCTGCTGAGAAATTATAACCAAAAAATGGGGGGGACAACAAAAATTGAGAGTTCAATTTGGAAATGAATTCAGTCAATTCACATGGGTTTTGTTATCAAAGTTTTGAATATTTGGAGTTGAATCTATAATAAATGTAGTAAAAACTCTGAAATTGTCAAAAGTTCCCACCATCAATGCGCTGTTGAAACTTCAAATTTATCAAATGTGGCAAAAATAAACTCAAGATCATAGTCAGTTTAGCAACAGAAGGTTTACTAAGGAGCTTAATCATATATGGTCTATAGAGAAAATATACTGGCAAATTGATGAAATGAAACATTATTGTGACATTATATTTATTATTATAATTATTTTTTGTGTGTGTTTATATATATATATATGTGATTTTTATTAATTTATTTTTATATTAATTATCCAGCTGCTGTGATAAATCATCAGCATATGTAGTCTCTTATTAGTCCTTTTCTCAGTTGTCTGAGATAAAACGTGGAATTAGCATGATCAATTTGTTTGCCAAAGAAAGAAATGGAGGAAAATAGAACATATAGAAACTTGAAATCAGCAGATTCAGAATTATTAATAATAAAATGTTTATTTCACAATTCTGCGTATTAACGGCACCTCAATTCTAACACAATTGTCTCCAATTGTAATTTCTTAACATCCATGTTCTGTAATTGACTCATAAACATTTGAGTGAATGTGATTACATGTTTGTGATGAAAAATGAGCATTATTATTTAATTAGCTCCAAATTTAATAGATTACGTGTCAAAGGCAATCTCATGTTCTCAATTAATATTTGACCATTGAACCATTTTGACCGATTTAGTTAAACTCAAAAGTCGAAACAGGAAAAGAATATTTAGTGGATAAAATTTGATTTTCACAAAAATATATAGATATTTTTCATATTTAAAAAGAAAGACAAATCAAAATTATCTCAATGTTATGTTTTTTTTTTTTTGTTAATCCTTTGGCTTAGTCTTAACTTCTGATTAATGGTGGTTTCTACCAAAAGTATATAGCTTTATAGGATAGCCAATCACTATGATTTTTATGAGAAACATTCCTTGCATTTCTTCCAATACTTTTATGTACAGAGGCAAATAATTTGTGGAAAGTAATTTAAAAAAAAAAAAAACATTTTATATGCTTTCATTTTGCTCTTTTTGACCACTCCATTCAGTTTTGTCTCTCAAAGCAATTACAAACTTTCGGTCCGAGGACAAGCCCAGCCCAGCCCTTTCTCAAGGCAATTACAGACTGGGAAAAATAATTGAAATTGAAAATTGAATCAATCGAAAAAATCAATTCGAAGTAATAATTTTTTTGTTTTCAAAAATAATTATTTGATATTTTAATTTAAAAAACCGAATCAAACTAAATTATAATAATTTTTTAACTAAAAAAACGAACCGAACCGAATTAATTGAATAATTTAATTTATTGAATTTTTTAAAATCTAATCATATTTATTACATTATTTAATTTATTTAGTATTTAGTGATGATTAATTTCATGAAATATTTATAATTTTTTACTTTGGTTATCATTCTTTTTATTTTCCTATATTTTACATATTTAAATAATGATTATATCTAATGAAAAAAATTTATTGGTGGAGTTGTGATGATTAAAAGAATTACAATATAAAAAAACTTAATTGAATATTAGATTCAATGAATGTTATTAATTTTTTTTTATTATTAAAAAATTGAAAAAAATGAATTGTACCGAACCGAACTAATAATTACAAATTTTTTAATTAAAAACCGTACAATTAATTTTTAAAAAACCAAATAATTATAATTATAATTTTTTTTATAATCATATCGAACCAGACCGAACCATGACCACCCTACATTTTTCAGAAAATATATATTCAGTTTCAGCTTTTTTTTCTTTTCTATTTTATAATCAGAAATCCGCTTCATATATTTAAGTTAAATTTTCTACAACAACTTTTGATAAATATCCTTAAAGACAATAATTATAAAGTTCTGCGAATTGCTTTGAGATTACTTTTCTTATTATTTATTTAAATTTTGGAAAGTAATGCCTTACCTAATTATTTAACTAATCATCTTGTTTTATGACGATATGAAAAATATCACTTAGTATCTAAATGAGCCAAAACCCATAAATAATGTGTTAAAAATTATATTGGGTAGATGCTATTACTACTATTGTTGTTATTGGTAGATGCAGCTAGGGGTGTTCACGGGTCGGTTTTTTATTTTTATTTTTTTAATGACCCGATCGGGTCGGGTCAGTCGACCTGAAATCCGAAAATTGAGTATATGACCCGCGCGGGTAGGGTCAAAAAACTGCGGGTAGGGTCGGGTCAACATAAAAATACAGTAAATATAATATATATATTTTATTGATACAAATTTAACAAGGCAGGTGAGTAACTGAGATGGCAAAGTAATTGATTAATATCTTAGTGATCTTGATTTCGATTCTCACCATCTACATTTTGTTTTGTTCGAACCTGAGACCATATAAAGACTAAGTAAAAACTTTATCATTTCAGCTAAACTTGTTTCTTGTAGTTATTGCATCATTAAAAATATATATATTATAATTATTATATCATTTACATCGGGTCGGATCAGACTCGAGTTTCTAACCTAAACCCGACAGACCCGAAATTGAATTTTAAAATTACCGGATCTGGTCGGGTTGCGGGTCGACCCGACTCTATGAACACCCCTAGAGGCAGCCATTATCAACAAATGTAATTTCTCCATTACATACTGCTTTCACTTTCATCAAAGATAGTCTGGAGGATAATCGACACATACGGTTGATTGAGATTTTAAATTTATATGAAACTTAGCTAGTGTTTTTTCCCCTTCATAAAAGTCATTTTTTGTGCAATAATTAATTATGATAGTGATGTGTATAATTGGCTTGTAATGTCCCATTCATTTAATTAGTTTAACAATTTCTTCTTCTTATTTTTTCTTGAAAATGAAAAGTAGCCATGCATAATGATATTTCATATCTTTATTTGATGAAATTTCGACATCTCACTCTCGTAATAAGAATGGTGCATGGATTCTTAATTAATTATTGTTTTATTATTAGTGCTTCAATAATGCAATTAATTAAAGCAGATTAATTAAAGCAACATGGAGCTAGCTAGCTAGCTAGCTCAATAGGTGATACAACATTATACATACATACATAATAACTCTCCAATTGAGTCTCTTAACTTAATAAATTAAGTATTAAATTAATAGACAGAAAATACCGATTTCAATGTAATATTATTTATTTTTAATAAATTAGAAATCATGTTTTTTTTCTTCTCTTTTTAACTTAGTTATTAACTTATTAATTTAAAAAATATTTCTTTAAGAAATTACAAAATATTTAGAGTCTTTCTCTTGATGACATTGTTATTTTATAAAATGAAGATGTCATGTTAAAAAATAAAAATAAAATATAATTTTCAATGTAATTTTTTTATCTTTTAATAGTCATCCTCATATGAGAATGCTTATATACACACACATTTCAACAAAAATATTTTATATAAATTTAAACATCAAAATCTTGGTCACTGATATCTTATAATTCAACCATTGATATCTTGTAATTCAATGGTGGATAAATTGACATCCTTATATGATAATTTAACTATGAATATTTAATATTAGGTTAACTTAAATAAATTACCAATTTTATTTTTTAAGTCAAAAATTTAAGTTGAAATAGCTCATTCATATATGTGTGTGTGTTTTTCCTCAACACGAAAAAGTACCTTGTGTATGTGTTTTTTTCCCTAACACGAGAAAATACAGGTACTTTCTCGTGCGTCTGCACGAGAGGATGACTCTGTGTGTGTATACACACACATACATAAAGAGTTATTCACTCGTGCGGACGCATGAGAAAATACCTGTATTTTCTCGTGTTGGGAAAAAACACCAGAAATCCGCATGAAATTTTTATGCGAACACCCACATTTGAGAATTTTCACATATATACATTCATTCATACATACATACATACATACGCACACAAGACAAGTAACACTTCATTAAAATTCATATTTTTTTTTTATCTTTTTAATGAATCTCTTAACTTAATAAATTAAGAGATCCCTTATTAAATCCTCACAATATATATACACACTACTTTTGACTGCTTTCCTCTTTAATTAGGAGACCCTTTATCATATTTGGCGTTTTATATTGACTTGGTGTACGACCATTTTGATTACCAAATTAAATTCTGTGATCTTCCCACCATCCATTTTTTTTTTTTTTTTTTTATAAAAAATTTCCCTCAAATTATATAACATTCTTAAACTAATTGAAAACAAAAATATCTCAGTCAGTACTGTTTTCTTTTAAGTTTAAGTGGAATGAAATGTATCAATCTAATCTAATAATTGTCATTAATCATCTACAATTTGAAGCAAAAAAGATTGCATATAAAAAATTGTTTCCTTGCTTATCAACATTATGGAAGCTGATTGGGAAGCAACAAACACAGATTTATGAAGAGCAATTGCTTTATTTTCTACAATGATCAGCAATAAGAAAATTATAAAAAGTTGAAATCACTGCCACTTCCCAATATCTCGGGGGGAGTTTCTTTATCCACATGATATAGCTTTGCTTTTCTTGCCATTTTCTTTCTTATTTTATTAAAAAAATATATTTATTTATAATTACAGTTATAATTAGAGTTTGTAGAAAATTCTGGTAGGGATTCATAACATAAATTCATCCCGAATAAAAATTTCAATCCGGAATTGAAATAATTTTTCATTCCGAATAAAAAATCAGATCGAGATTTATGATGAAAAAATTATCTCAAATCCTATATTTTAACCTAAAATATTTTGAATCCCGATCAAGATTTGATGATTTGAGATTCGAGACACCTCAATTACCATCCTTAATTATAATATGATTAATATATGCTTAATTTATGTGTACCAACCCTACTAGTTGTTGGAAAATGCTTATTAGTAAGCATTTTGAGGTACAATTTTAAGCATGGTCCACTTCGTGTTAGTGGTTGGTTTTGAGTGATTCGAATACTCCTCCGTGAGTAGTTTGGAATGATATATTCATATGCTTAAAATGGTGTTTGGGTGAATGAGAAATTATTACTCAAAGAAATTAATATCCAAGAAATTAACCTAGCCAAGTGTAAACAAAATTTTCTTTCCTCAATTTATGAGGGTATTCCGTGTGCAATATTAACTGTTTCAGTTACAATCAGGAAGTCACCTTCCTCGATCTGCTTAACTTTAAATTTCCTTAAAAAAAATGTCAATTAGAATTTTGTAAATAAAATGCATTTACTTTCTTTAATTTTCAATAATTATTGTCTTACTATTGATTTCATTCTTGATTACTTCAGGATCATTGGAGGTATTATCATTTGGCCTCTACTCGTGGAAAAATTCAATAATACAATAGTAGTATCACATCATTTAGATAACGATGAAATAAATCATGAATTTATTAATTAGTGATATCACATCTCATATATTTACGTAAAAAAAAATACTCGAATTGTGTGCTACAAGCAAAAATTATTGAGGCCCAACGCCATATCTACCGCAAACAATGATCATATTTTAAAAATCTCATATGGCCAATTAATAATAGAACTGTTGTCGTGATTTTGAAGTTACAATTACTGTGAAATAAAAAGTTTTATCAGTCAAATTATAAGCTTATATAGATGTTTAGCAAACATGACTTTTAAAGTTATGTAAAAAAAACTCCTGTATAATAAATGAGAGAATGACACTTTTAGTTCCTCCAAGAAATTTGTAACATCTTATTTCATCTGAAATGTTAAAAATTATAACATAAAAAAAAAACCCTAAGTTTAATATGTAAAAATTTCAAATAATCAACTTTTACGTGAAAAAAAGTCACATTTACCATATAAAATTTGATTTTCAAAAAATATTATAGATACTCTTCATTTTAAATGGAATAAATTGAAATTATCTTATTAATTTTGTTTGCGCAATTTTTATGCGTGAAGAAAGAAGAGCGTGTAAGGTTCAAATCTCTTGAGACAATGTCTCAGCAATTGGTGTATGATTAAGTGAATAAGCCTCCAAGGGGCGCAAGCACACAAGTTACAGTCCTAAGATTACAATCTAAGAAATGAAAAATAAAAATATGCTCATTTGAGTCTTCATTTGATCGGGGCTCTTCTCTTGGTGTAGGTAGGCTTTTATAGTGAAGATTGTCAACCGTTCTAGTATCTCCCTGCAGCTGCAAGATCGTGCTTGTAACCGCTGAGCTGCGTGTCTCAACCACTTGGTTATGGAGAGAAAACCGTCCAACTGCTACGATCGTGGAAGTAACCGCATCGTGGGTTTTCGCCCTAACCATTGGTCTGATCGCCCCAAGCTCGTCGTCGTTTTTCGGCCCATCGTATTTCTTCTCTTCGTTCTTCCTTTCGTCCTAGGGCGACTTCATCCTATGGTGGAGATTTTCGTCTACCAACAAATTTATATAACATATTTAACAAATTTCGGATTGAACATGACAGTTATATCTCTGTTCACTTTTAATGACTCCGCCATCAGGTTAAACAACGGGAATAAATGAGTAAATAAAAATTTATTAAGAATCAAAATAATAAAATTAAAAAATAAATATCTAGGAGGGAACCAAATATTATTTTCCTTTATAAAATACTATTAGCTTTCACAAATCACAATCACAGCATCATCGATCTATTCATTTATACAAGTGTCATGTATTAAAGTTATTATGGAATCCAAGATGAGGTTATATAACTAAACTAATAATGTTTTTGAGGTTGGTTTGTTTTCAAAATGCATGTATCCTCTAAACCATCTGGCAGTTAATTATATGCCAATTTTTGTATGGAATTAAGTTCTATTCTCTTTCGATTGTAATGAATCAATTTTCATTCACTTTAAATCTAACCAAAGCACATTTGAAATTTTAAAGGATTGATACCCTCATATCACACCCCTACCAAGAATAAATTAAAGTCACATTATATATTATTAATTAGCTGAATCTTATCAGTTTTGATCTTGTAAAGTTATAATAATTAACAAGTGTTCAAAAATTAAACAATTTGAGGAAAGCACATGTGATTAAAGATCTAATGAAAATGAAGAAGCATATGAGATAGTTTTGTCCTCAAGGACGTGACGTGGTGGTGTAGGGCTCAGAGTCTCACTTTGAGGTTTTGGGTTCGAATTAAGGGAGTGTGTTTCTTGTAAGAGCCTGAGATAATCATGAATTTTACTTGCTTCGCTTAAGCCTGGAAGGGGTGGTCTGGCGGTGAGATTTCCTACGATTTCAAAAAAAAAAAAAAAAGGATAGTTTCTTTAATTTATACTCTTTTTTTTTTTAGTAATCTTTAATTTATACTTGAGATACTAAGTTGGGGGGGGGGGGGGGGGGGGGGGGGATAAAGGAATTAATTTGCCTTTTGTGTGACCCAAATTACATGCAAAGAGCTTATGTGATGTCAACCTTGATCTTTGATGTGGACAGTGGAATATTCAAAGCTTTGTCAGATTTTATTTTCCTCATCTCTTGAAGAATTTGAATGACGCACTTAGGAGAAAAAATCATTAGTAAAACTGATATTATAAAAATTATAACAATGGTTTTTGCCATATGAAATGTTAAATTGATATAAAAAGTTTAAAAGGCAATTTGAAAATTTAATTAAATTCTATTTTTTAGATTGTATACGACTCCCTTATGAAAATGATTTTTTTCAATGTTTTAAAAATTGGATCGGATTAGTCGGTTCAACCGATCGAACCGAGAACTGACAGTGAGTTTGGTCTGACCAAAGATAAAATTCGGTCAAGAAAAAACCCGGTTAAACATAATAAAAATTGGCCAAAACCGGTGAACCGAATCGGACCGGTTCAAATTTTTTTTTTTTTTTGTAAAAAATTTAATTGAAAAAATTTATTTATTACGTAAGCCGATTTTGCCTTTTTTTGGACACGGTTCAACCGATCGAATTAGTGACCCATTAAACCTTTTGAATCACCGATTTAATTATCAGTTTAATTTTTTTTAGATTGTCTAAATACTCCGATATGAAAAGTATCTCTTACAACCAAAATTTGTAACTATATAAATACGGAACCGGAATTTTAAATTGGCAAAAATCATAATGAAGAAACTATAAATATGCATGAGTATGGTATAACATAAATTCTATAAAATTAAAGAGGTCAATGACGGAATACATAGAAGAACATATAAAATTTTAAAATTATATCAAAGACATGTAATATATGAAATTACTTATAAGCACACTTAAACAACAACAATTTATATATCCAAGTGGGGATGAATTGGGTAATGGCCTGAATATATTGAAATAAAAATTCTTGCCGATTTTACGCTACCAAACTAGTAGTTTTACCAATTTAGCTTATCAATCAATTTCTCAATCACAATATATTAATAATATGTAAGTCACTAAATAATATGCAAATATAAAATAAACTTGTGATAATTAAAAGAGTTAAGGGTTAGAGAAATTGACAACGGTGATTTATAATGGTTCGGCCAATAATACCTACATCCACTCCTCCAAGACGCGCTTGAAGTTTTCCATAGAGCTTTCCACAACTTACACCATGAGTTTTTCGTGGCTTACTCACAACCATGAGTTTTGTCCTCTAGGTTCACTTCAAACATTTACACAAGAGTTTTCTAATGGCTCACTCTCAAACCTTTACAATGAGTTATGTTCCTAGGCTCACTCACAACTTTTACAATAATCACCCTTTTGAGTAAGCCCACTCACAAAGAGATTTCCTAACCATGAGTATTTGAATATGAAGATTTAAGTACAACTTGGGAACACACAAAATATAAAGAAGATTAGGATTGTGAGTTGCTAACTCAAGTAAACTAAGCTCTCTAAATGATATGAAGATGTACATATGTAGTGAGCTTATGAAATGAAGAGAGTAAATAATCAAGAAGATTTGTTTCTCTTTTTATTTTTGCCTTAGAGAAAAATGTATGAAGATTTAAGAAGCTTGACAAAAATGAAATCGTGTCTCAATTTATAGTGAAGATCAAACATTGCCTCTACTCTCTGTCTGAGACCGGTATGCTAGTCTTAGAGGCCGGTATGCTGGTCTCAGAGGCTGGTATGTCGGTCTGCCAATGCATAACGGTTATATTACCGTTGAAGATTAAAACACAATATCGAATTATTGACCGATATAGAGACCGTGCAAATCTACCTAAGGCATACCAGGGTCATCAGTATGCCGGTGTGGGTGACCGGTTTGCCGGTCTCAGTGTAGAAAATACAGGATTTGAATATTGAAAATATTTTTCATATGACCCTAATACATATAAATGAATGTGCATATGTCATTTGAGCTTAAAGACTTAAATTATTAACCCACTTACAAAGAGAGCCTTAAGCAAAGATTACACAAGATTTTCTTCAATAAGCGCTTGAGTTTTCACATTCATTATGATATTTGCGACCAATTGCTTCGACATCTTTTTATAACGTCTCGCTAATGTGCGTCAAAGTCTTTTAGTATTGCATCATCAAAATCCATCATAAGAATATATCGCTAACAATCTCCCTCTTTTTGATGATGACAACATTTAAAACTTGTGAGCTTGAGAGTTCCAAATTTGTTGATGATTATGGCTCCCCCTCAATATTAGCTCCCCCCCCCCAATATGAGATTTTCTTCAATATATTTCTATAAAACTTAGACAAATACATAAGTATAAATTTGCTACCCCCATAGTATAAGAGTGGGGGTAGCATAAATTTAATCTCATTATATGATTTCTCCCCTTTGACATTATAAAAAATGATGGAGAAATAAAATTTAAGCTCTATGATATACCAATCAATATGTGCACAAAATATATTAAAGTTCATAAACATGCACACTTAGCATTTTCCATACAATTCTCCCATTTTGTCATACAATTTAAAATTCATGAATCAATCATCAAAATCATTCAAATTAAGCAAATATCCATGCATTTCATTTTCAACCAATAAAAATCGATGACAAGACATATCCACGACTAACAATTCAAAAGGATCATGAATGCAATAAGTCCAATATGATGCCAATTGATACTAATTGAGATTTATGATTAAGCATAAATTGATCCCAATAGACCAATTTAAAATCAAATTGCCTAATCACTAGTATGTTTCACAATCAAGTCCAATTTATCAATTGAAATTTACATACTTATATAAGTTGGAGGAAACAAGATCAATATATCCGTAAACATGGATTTTTATCTTTTACCATTGTCATTTAGTGACAAATCCACCAATCAAAAAATTCATTCATTTTTTAGGAAGAATTGTGACATTATTCTTTTTGAGCTCTTTCCTCATTTTGTTAAGTTTTTAGGATAATTTGCATTTCTCATTAAGATTCACTCTCAAAACTTTACTGACAATATCATTTAAGCACATTTTGGTATCCAAACTTTCTTGGGTCCTTGAGGGTTAGTTTTAGTTCCTCATGCATTCACTTTTATATTTTTGTATATGCAATCAAATATTTTATGTCATTTTCTATTGCATGCATGATATGTGACATTTGCATCACTAGTAACATGTGCATGAAAAGTGGATGTCTTAATAAAATAATTTTTCAAAAACTTTATTTTGATGTAAGGCTTATATCTTAATCATTTTCTTTTAAAAGCACAATTTTGGGATCCAATCAACATATTAAATTTTTTTCTCTCACAAAGTAAACTTAGTAATAATGTTATACAAATCCACAATCTTTTTATTCAATACAATATTTTCATCCATTTTAGATTTGTAATTACATGTACTAGAGCTAGATGACATGCTAGATATGCTCTTTTCAAGTTTTAGTTTTCATCTTTTAAGCGTGCAATTTATTTTTCATACATTTCATTTTTCTCAACAATTGATGCATGATCATGTAATAATGATGAATGTTAATTTTTGATCAATTTATGTTTTGTCTAAAAAATTCATGTAATTCATTAAATGTGTCAAGAAATTCATCATATTCAAGGGAATCATGTACATTTTCCTCATCGCTTTTCTCTAAGAGATCATCAATAGTCATAAAAGTGAGATTTCTTGTTCCCTCATCACTTTCCTTATCGGATGAGCTAGAATCGTTATCGCTCCAAGTTGCATTCATTGTTTTCTTTTTGAATTTTCCTTTGAATCTTCTCAATGGGCAATCCGCAACATGATCCGATTTTTCACACTCATAGTAAATTATTTTATCTTTCTTGTACTTCATTGGCTAATTTTCTTCCCTATTATCATCCATCCGAGATTTTCCTTTAGACTTTTCGGATTTGAGGAACTTCTTGAATTTCTTTGTCAAGTGTGCCAACTCTACTTCATTATCATTTTCTTCATTTCTTGAGCTAGCATCATCCATTTTTCTCACAAATGATTTAAAAGATATCCACTTTATATTCTTTTATTCTTCTTCCCTTAAATCCTTCTCAATCTCCATCTCATATTCTATCAATTTGCCCATCAATTCATCTAATTTCAAAGTGTTCATATCATTTTACTCTTTGATGGAGGAGGTACAAATCATATATTCTGTAGGAAGAGATCCAAGGATTTTCTTCACTTGATCACTTGTACTAATACTTTTTCTAAAGCACTTAGTTGATTTATAAGCATTGAGAATCTTGAAATCATCATATTTATCTTTTCTCCGGTTTCCAACTTGAAGTTATCCAAATCACACATAAATTAGTTGATCTTTGATTCATTGACTTGGCTAGTGCATTCACTGACAATCCCCAAGGACTTCCACAAGTCATATGCGTTTCCAATTTTCAAAAGTTTATTGATTTGGTTATGATAAATTGCACTAAGAAGATGGTGGAGTGCCTTAGTATTTTTGGAGGTTTCCATGAATTCCTCATCAGTCCATTTAATATACGGCTTAGGAATCTCCACACCATTGTTATCTTTTTTCATTAGCATTTTTGTACCTTGTGTGATTACTTTGAAAGATTGCACATCAACAACATGAAGACATCATCATCTTCCAATAGCTATAATCAGTTCCGATGTAGAAGGGGGGCCTAGTTGTTGAAAATCCCTCAACAAGATTTTTTGAGTAGCTTGTAGAGGCCATGATCTATTCTCGGACGGTTAGGTTTTTGTTGAGAATATCTTACTCTGATACCAATTGAAATTACCTACAAACATACTTAAACAACAACAATCTCTATACCCAAGAGAGGGTAAATCGGGTAATGAACTAAATATGTGGAAATAATTTTTTTTATCGATTTTACGCTAATCACTCTTTTGAGTATGCACACT